>VCCN01005116.1:2652306-2663556 GCA_006491835.1 Architeuthis dux | reverse complement strand
TTTCCTCATCTATCATTTCATGAAGATGTGTTTCTGTACATGTCTCTATGTAAATATGCGTGCACTGAAAAGATTTCCTCTCGTTTACTGTGTACCACAGAAACGTTTCTCAAATAATTCAAAAAAACAATAATTGAGATGAAAACATTACGAAGAAATAATTAAAGCGTGGCAAATAAACAAATGAAAAAAGATACAGATGAGGTTTCAGATTTGTTCTTAAGCATTGGTTTCTGGGCCAATTATTCAATAAAACAAACTAAAAAAAGCAAACAAAACAGGTCTGGTTAGTCACCAAATAGAAACCGTCACGTGACTAATGTATTTTAGAAGCATGTCTTGTTGGTGGTGATCAATTAAAAAATTGGAAAATGAGGTTGATCACCTCATTTTCCAATTGTTACTTTTCTCGCCTTTTGTTGGGCTGTGATTACTAAAAAAGTACGAATTTTCAAAGAAAAAAAGCGGGAATGCAGCACAAACTGAAGAACCAATTTAGCATAAACTTACATTGAAAATTTAATCCAACACTAAAAACCTACTTACGGGGGAAATATTAAAAAAACAGAAAAACATTTTCTAGACATAATAAGGAGCAAATGTTTAAATTTTCAACCACCTAGCTCCATTGGTGCGGCTTATATGCGTGATATATAGACAGACAGACAGCCAGACATACTGACTGACTTAAAAACTGAAGAAACCTATTTTGACAGTTTTGGTGACAGTTTTGGATGTCGGTTTCTAAAAACTCACGAAATAGAGTAACTCGAAACTTGAGAAGAGCGTGGTGTGTAGGAAGAGAAATCTGTAAAATCAAATCAAATGAAAACAAGAAAACTAAGAAGCACTCAGAGAGCACATACCTCTGCCAACTCCATTTTTACCAAAACGGAATGAAAATCAGTTCACAAATAGTTAAGATGCAGGGAAGGTGACTGTAAAAACTTATTGGATCCGCTCCCAAATTTAATCCCTTTTTTAGAAGCCCAATGCCCACCCTTCCACTAATTTCATCTAAATTCATAGATAACTTTTGGAGATATTGCGTGGCGTCCATATATATCTACGATGTAAGAGATGAAATAATTTTTGGATCTTTCCCAAACTTTAGTCACTCATTTCATAGCACATTGTCCATCCTTCCACAGAATGTCATTAGAATTAATTCAAAACTGTTGGCGATATTGTGTGGACGAACAGAGTGAGAGATACGAATGGATACATATACCACTTCCAACTTCGTTGGCAAATGTAAAAAACTTAGCTCGGAATTTTCACATTGATTAAGAAGACATTGAAAAAACAACTTAAGGAATGGAGTAACTCGAAACCTGAGAAATGTAGGGGGTGGGTGGGCAGGAAGAGAAATCTATAAAACCAAATCGATTCCGTTCCCTGTTACTGGAAGACTGGATATCAAGTTCCATGGTGAGCTCTGCAAAAACACGCATCGATCGATCGATCTATCTATCTATCTATCTATCTATCTATCTATCTATCTATCTCATTCTATTCCCCCTCTCTCTCTCAGTCTATTCTTATCTATCTATTCTTATCTATCTATTCTTATCTATCTATTTATCTATCTTAGTCTATTCCTATCTATCTATCTATCTCTACCACTGAGAGATCGATGATCGATTACCTCATTACTGAACAGAACTACTTATACGGTGGATTTTACAAAGTATCACCGATGTCCGTTGTAATAAGTCTGACACAAGACCGAATAAATGTACTCCTTTTTAACACAACGTTTCAGTCAATATGTTGTCCAGTCTTCCTGTGTCAACTGAGGTGAAATATTTTCATTATTCCATCAATTTTTGGAGGCGTAACGATTATTGGTCGGGACAGCAAAAACGCGCCAGCCGGGTTCGAATTTCAGCATAGACAGTTTAGTGACCAATTTAGCACAGATTTACATTGCATATTGAACCCCCTCTAAAAGTTCTCAAAAAACCTCAGACTACTATGAACGGTTAGGGCTGAGCGAAGTCCGGATACATAGATAGATACATATAAATGTCAGAACATGAATAACCTAAACCCAGCAATAAACCAGTGTTGTGGATAACGGTGATTAATAAAAGAATGAAAAAACGATCTCTGTGTCGGCGAGTGCAAAAAAGGTCATATATTCTGGTTGCAAACAAGCGACATCGCAAGGGCACATTATCTAGGAAGATTTAACTGATACGAGATATTCTTTGGCATGGACAGCGGAATGAGAACAATGAAAGGGTTTGGATCGAAATCCCTATATGGTTACCAACTAAGATCGACATCCGAAGAAGACCGGAGAGTACAACGGCCGAAATGTTGTCACTATAACAACCAAGATGAGGGCACTAGTTCAAGTAAATCATCATTTTAAAAACTGATTATTGCCCATCTAAAAATTCAGATTATTTCCGAGACATGAAAGTCATCTCTTCCCATTGCAGAGGTTGGCGCAAGGCGATCTTACTTCTATCATTTCCTTCGTTTAGCATTGTGCTGTACTCGACCAAGCTTAGCAGTTATCAAAGTTGACGCAAAGAGAAAATAGCAGGAAAGATAAGTAAGGTTTATAATCATGGCCGTCCGCTACCACCTTTCCGGCTACACGATAGGCCATCCACCCGCGAAGAGGTTGCTGCACACGCCGCCATTTGTAGTATGAGCAAGTACAATCCACTATATGAACCAGGTGTTAGATGGTGCACGCATGACCTGGCCCCGGGGCAACACACATCTGAGGTAGCAGCAGTGTATAATCATCATTATCATCCCTTTAGCGTCCATCGTTGGACATAGGCCTTACCCAAGATTCGCCAGACCTCTCTATTATGGGCGTCGCGGAGCCAATACTTTTTGAACTTTTGTCTAGTTCGTCACGCCATCTTATTTTTTGCCGGTCACAGTTTCACAGTATCTCTGGGGATCCACGTTATGAGTAGTGATGTCCAGCAGTTGTCTGATATTCTAGCAGCATGACCAGCCCATTGCCATTTTAGTTTTTTAATGGATTCTATGATATCTCTGACACCTGTTTTTCTCTAATCTACTGTGCTGTCATGTGATCTCTCCATGTGATGTTGAGCATGATTCTCTCCGGTACACGTTGCATGGTTCTCAGTTTGAGGGCCAATCTTTTGGTTAGGTTCCATGATTTCAGCTCCATAGGTGACTATCGGGAGGATGCATTCGTTGTATACCCTTCTTTTTAGGACTAATGGGGATGGTTTGTTCTTGAAGGTTGAGCTTGCTCTACCAAAAGCTTGCCAACCTAGAGTGATTTCTTCTTCTTTTGAGGATTTCGTGGAGATTCGTTGTCCTTGGTAGATGTAGTGATCTACTTTCTTCAGCTCAGCGTTTTCGATTTTGATCGTTGTGTATTTGTCCTTAACATGTTTGTTGTACATGTCATTTGTTTTAGTGAAGTTGATGTGAAAACCAACATTCTTGCTTTCTTCATTCAGTTCGTCTAGCATTATTTGGAGATCATGTCGTCAGAAAATCTGAGGTGATTTAGGTATACGCCGTCTATTCTGATTCCTTTATTTGCCCAGTCCAGATTTCGGAAGATCATCACGAGGCAGGCTGTGAAGGGTTTGGGTGAGCTGGTATCATCTTGTCCTAACCCGTTTTCGAGCTGAAAGGATTAACAGTCTTTATGTAGCCTGTGTCGGTAGATATGTTGCAAGACTCTGGCATATACGGGATCTACGCCTTGTTGTATGATTGCTTCTATGACCTTTGGAGTTTCCACTGAGTCATAAGCCTTCTTGAATTCAACAAATGCTACTGCGAGTGTCATTTTATATTCTTCTGCTTTCTGTTTTAGTTGATTTACCGAATGGAGATGGTCAATGGTCGAGTAGGTTCTTCTGAAACGTGGTTGGTTTTCATCTAGCGTTTTGGTGATTCGGTTGGTGATCACTTTGGTAAAAGAGTTTGTAGATGCAGTTGAGTAGGCTGATAGGCCTGTAGTTGTTAGATCTTTCGGATTCCCTGTTTTATATAACAGCATTATGAAACAGTCCTTTTATATGGGAACATTGTTGGGGTCACATAAAACTATTGTATTGCACCATTATCCTTTATTGACTATAAGGTTCCAACTTTCAAATCCCCTCACACTCGTTGAGATGGCCTGATCCAGGGAGGGTGGTAAAGATACCCTGTTTTAACTTCCCCCCCTCCAGCGGACGCACAAGGTCTACAAGACTTTGTTTGACAGAAGGATCACTGAAAACAAAATCGTTTACGATACTGTTTATCGACAGAGACGCATGTCAACCACATCAATGTCTAACTGAAGTCTACTTTACAGAGTCTTAATTACTTTTTGTTCTCTACATTGTCATGTTAATATTTCTGCCTGCATCATTTAATGTTTGTTCTGCTTTGTATTATTGTCATTATTATCATCATCATTTTTTTTGTTCCGATAAAATTAATGATCGAACGTGCTTTTGATATTTCTTGCTTTTCCCCTCATTATAACCGTCAGGGAATGGATTCCGATCGGCCGACTGTATCATCAAGAAAACAGGTTTTTTTCCTGCATATTAAGTGAAAAAAGAAAACGCCTGATTCAATATTAGAAGCGAACAAATGTTGTTGTCATCGTGCAATATGCCAGAAAGTTTAGACATTCTCTTTCACACCCTAATCACACCAGATAGAAGAAAGCGAAATTCTGTTATCACTTCGTGTAGACAAAACCAGCGAAACATTCTGGTCGCCATCTTAGAATTTCCCCAAACAAATAAATAAAGAGCAACTATAGTTTTCTAAAAAGAGAAGAAAGAAATGCAGATAAAAATGCAATAAAATGAAACAAACATAAAAATTATTACAATGGGATAAAAATGCGTCAATATGCGACGGAAGAAATAAAACACAAAGAATCCGGAATAGAGAGATACAAACTGGAATTCCTGAACATTTCAAACAAGCGATATGAATTCAGTAAATAGGCCTTTCTCTTTTCCTTATTAATCAGTGTAGGCCATTATAAAACGTTTATTCCGGGTCAGAATCCCTTTTTTGACAAACAAAACAATCGCTTTTTCAAAATGGCCGTCATGCTAATGAAGCATCAAAAGCCGTTCACAATGCACAGCTCTTCACAACTCATGTTAACAACGAACCACTCACAATTTTCTTTGTTAATCTATTTTGCAGGTCTCTTTGTGTTTATTCGTAGCATTTAAAACGGGAAGGAATTATTCTATTTTGGCGGCATTTCATGTGTTTTTCTGGATGTCGTTTGATTGTCTTCATTTTATTTCATGCCTGCGTCGCCATGTTTTATTATGTGGCTGTTTGATTTTTATTCTCTGAAGTATTTCTCCTGGCTTTTTTTAAAAATGTATTTTTTCTTAATTGTTCGTAAGCTTTGGTATTTTGTTATTTTTACTCAGGACAATAGATTGCATGAAAAGTAAAAGATAAAAAAAAAAGAAATTGAAAAAAAAAAAGATACGTTAAAAAAGAGATTTTAAAATTGTTAAAACAGAAGAAATCGTCTGTTCCCATGCCACGGATTCTCCTGTTAAAGATATCGGTTTTTATTGCACTCCTCATCTGAACACACACACACACACACACACACACACACAACTACATTACGAATACATTTATATGTACACATACTAACATTCACACAAACACATTGACATGCGCATATACAAACACCTAGACACAAATGCACTCACAGAAATACATACATATGTACACACACTCGCACGCCAATATAAGCCTATGCATACACAATCTCACCCTTGGAATCAGGTACACATATGCTCAAATACAGGGCCACTGAGTGGGGATGCTGGTTCTCAGCATCACACCAGGGCCTGGAGGGGCCAAAGAGGGGCCCGAGAGTGTTAAGGGGGTGCGAGAGTCGATACATGTCCATTAATAAAATAGGTTGACCGTATTGTTTATCGGAGAGCGAATATAGTATGGCTAAAAGACGAGGGTGTTTGTATAAGTATGTGAGTGTGTGTGTGTGTGGGGGGCAGTTTTGAACCGCCTTATAAAATTCCTCTCAGACGCCCTGCCCAAATATACATACGCACACGCACAGGCATGAACAGGCGGGCACATACACAAAAACGCACACATACTGGTCTTCTCTTTCCAACACATTGTCCTGTTCATTAAATCCCCTTAAAACCTGTTAGAAACCGTCACCCCAAACTGTCATCAAAACTCTCAACATAGGTGTCTTCAGTTTTTAAGTTGGTCTGGCTGGCTGGTTATGTATGTATCGCGCGTACAGGCAGCACCAATGGAGCTAGAGGGCTGAAAAATTAAACATTTACTCCTTATTATGTCTTGAAGAATCTTCTCTTTTGGTTTTTGAAAATCTTCTCCTAAATAGGTTTTTAGTAGAGGGTTCAATTTACAATGTAAGTTCATGCTAATTTGGTCCCTTAGTTTGTGTCCGGTAAAAAAGGCGAGAGAAAAAGTTTATTCATTGATCACTGTTTTTTCAAATTTTTTAATTGATCACCCCCAACACGACATGCTAGCAAAATATCTTGGTCACGTGATGGTTTCTATTGAGTTAGTGTTTTCTCTTTTTAATCTCTCCTTAAAACGCTCAAACATCTGCCGACACCTTCTCTCCCTTTCTCTTTTGTCTCTTATGTCTCTCTTTCTCCCTCTCACCCTCTCCCTCTTTCCCTTTCCGTCCATCCCTTTCTTTCTATATCTCTTTCTCTGTCTCTTTCTCCGCCTCTCTTCCTCTCTCAGTTTAAGTCTTTCTCTTTCATTTTCTTTCCGTTTCTCTATCTGTCACTCACTGTCACCCCATCTCACTCCATCTCTCTCTCTCTCTCTCTCTCTCCGTCTTATCACTATTCTCTCTTTCTCTCTCCGTCTCACTTTCTCACGTTTTCCCTCTCCACCTCTCCCTATCTTCATTTCTCTCTTTTTATTCCACTTTGATTTTGTCTTTTTCCTTCCCTTTCTTTCTTTCTTTCTTTCTTTCTTTCTTTCTTTCTTTCATTCGTTCTTTCTTTCTTTCTTTCTTCTGGATATTTTCTTTTAACATTCTTTCTATCCTTTCCCCTTTCTTTTCTCACATTTTATCTATTTGTACTTCTTTTCCCCCCTCCCTTCCTTCCTAACCCCCCATCCCTCCCTTCCTTCCTCCTTTCCTTCCCTCCATCATCGCTTCCTTCCTTCCTCCCTCTATACCTTCCCCACTTTTCCCCAGAACATCTTTCTGCAACAAATGAAACTTAATAAATAGCCAAAAAACAATTCTCCGTGTTTCCAATATTATGTCGAAAAGAGAAAAGAATGAATTCAAATCAACTCTCTGTTGTTTTCTCTTTGCCTAAAAGACAATTCATGAAAATTTCCCGCCAAAAAACCCCACAACCCCTTCCCCCCGGTTGAGAAAAAAAAAACTCAATAAAAGAAAACATATTTAGCAGAAAACAATGATTTGTTTTTATTTCATCGCGCGGATGTTTTAAGAATAACCCAGATAAGCGTTTGTTCTATCGGCGGTTCTGGTTTCCCGCCTTTGGGACTCCCCTTTTCCCGCCAAAAATCTCTCCGAACGAAACAATGAGAGAAAGAAAAACTTGTATCTGTATGTTCCTGTCTGTCATTTAAATCTTTTGTCCTTTGCGGGCTCTTTTGTTTTTCTCTAACTCGTCTTTGTTCTCGCTCTGTTCAGTTTCGTCTCTTCATCTTTTTTAGAACAATAGACAAACTCTGGTCAATCGTTTTATATTGGCTGTTATCAATGGACGTTTTTCCTTTCTTTTCTTTTACGAGATGTTGGGGGCTTTTGCTTTTTCCGAGGCGGGTGTTAAAAGCACATATCCCTACATCACCCAGCCATGTTTTTACTCAAAAGGACAATTGTGATCATATAGAGACGATAAAGAGGCAAGAATGGAAGAGAAGAAAGAGGGTAAAGAGGAGGAGGGGGAGGAGAAGGAGGAATAATAAAAGTTGAGCAAGTGGATAATAATAATAATAATAATAATAATAATAATAATAATAATAACGTGTATAGGAAGAAGAAGGGTGACGACAATATCAACCAATTTGGGAGGACAGTGATATTGAAAAGCTGTTTTGTCGTGATTCTGTCAATACACGTCGATGACAACCTCATCAAAGTTAAGAATTCATTGAAAGAGAAATTCAAACTGATAAAAATGGAAGGAACAATGAAAAAATATTCAAATGATGAAATTTAAAACAAATCAGCAAGAAAACAAAAAATGTAAAGAGAAGAAGAACAAACCCAAATCCTGAGAAAACGTAAAGAAAAATCGCCATTTTTTTTTCTTCATTTTTCTCCATCAGATTTGGGAGTAGAAATCATACGAAAAAATCGACCAAAATGATTTGGTTAAGAATCTAATGTCCCACGAGTAAATATTTTTCGTTGCAACATTTAAAGATATTTAAAATGTCGGTCTTAAGAAATTGTTAAAAGAATTATTCTTTTCAACACAACAGGAAGAAAAAACAAGATGTTTGTAATATAGAGTGTTAGTCCGAAGAGTCCACATGACACAAAGCAAATCAAGCTTCTTGTTTGGTGGAATTAGGGTATCTTCTGTGACTTCCTAATTATAGTGGTTGCTCAACATGAGGTTAGAGGAGATCATCTTGTTTCCAGGTAGTGGTGTAGCTAGATATAGCTATAGATTTTGGGGGTGAGGGGAGCCTGGTTCCTTGAGGCCCCCCTCTAACATTTAGTAAAGTTTGATGAGAAAAAAAATTGCAATAAATAGACATGCACTATCACTTGATTTTTATTTATGCAATTTATGGATGTACAAATATATTTTTGTTATTGTATAATGTCAGTATAAATGCAGTAGGTAAACTATAATTTAAAACAGCTTTAGGGTGGGGGATCAACTGCAGGCGGCTTTTCAAATAGCTCCCCTCACCCCATAGCTACGTCTCTGTTCTGGGCGTTCGTTTATTCTCAATCATTGACTCTAAATATACATTTTTGCAACATGCAAACAGGCATCGACATGTAGTTGAGAGCCCTTGTTTCATATCAGTGCATATATAGCGACGAACTGAAAACCAACTTAGAATCGCACAGAGAGTTATGGAAAGAGCAATGCTAGGGATAACTCTAAGAGATAGGAAAAGATCAACATAGGTCAGAGGGAAGACTAGAGTGAAGGATATTATACAAATAATTAAGCAGCAAAAGTGGAGATGGGCTGGTCACCTAGCAAGAAGAGATGACAATAGATGGAGCAACATAATAACCGATTGGTGCCTAGGGGGCAATAAACACAGTAGGAAAAGACCAGACACAAGGTGGAAGGATGAGATAGAAAGGTTTGCCGGTAAGACGTGGCAGAGGTTAGCACAATCATGTTCGTCATGAAAGGAGATATGACGGATGATGATGATGATGATGATGATGATGATGATGATGATGATGATGATGATGATGATGATGAAATATAGTTCTTTGGCTAAAGTCGGGTTTTCCCTTGATAATGGGCATCTCATAATAAAATGTTATTCTTGCAAATAACTCCAACACACTATCAATATTTCTAATTGATTTCCCATTATAAACCTACACGAAATCGAACCTAATTTTAAAAGAGCTAGTGAGGCTTATGGACATTGGATGTTCGCCTTATAAACCTCCAAAAATGTCCAAGAGGACATTTTCAACACGTCCACACATGATGACACGCTCCTACAAGATTCTCGCAGAGATTGAGGTCGGGTTAGTTCCCTGGCCAACTGCCAAATCCATATGTTCGGAGAAAAATCAAGCTTTTCTAACCTGTGTGTGGCTCTGAACATGGCACACTTTTCTCCATAAAGTCAGCCATCAAATTCAACAAAAAGGCAAATATGTGTGCACAGCTCGAGTGGTATGCACAATTCGCATCGAAAACGTCAGAAAAGTCCCCAAAAGATCACGAGCAATTGTAGATACCGTTAAGTTTCATCAAGCGTACTTTTAAAATTTTTGGTGCGAAACATCCAGCTGACGAAACAGTCGGCTTTACTTTGAGTCAACCTTTAGTTCTTTTTATTAATAATGTTCTTGAGTATTTTCTGAAAACCTGATCACTTTTATATCATTTTACAATGGTTGATTTTCGGTTGATCCACTTGTTTTCTGAACCTTTGACATTACGCAGTACCTAAAACAGTTCCAGTAGGCCCTAAATAAACTGTATATGTGTTTCCCCTATTTTTAAGGGGTTTAAGATATTGCGTAGCTTGATTTTAAATATATATAGTATATGTTTAGATTATATTTCAGATTATTTTCTGGAGAATTTAGATTTTTTGAAGACTTTTTACCTCAATCTTGGATCAAAAAATTAAAACGAGTTGGCAACCGAGGTCCTGTCCGGCAGAACCATAAACAGACAATAGATATTTAGTATTGGTTAGTAATTTAATTTAATTTAATGTTACATCTTTAAGGAGATGGATGAGCTTAGCTCTTTCCAATAGGTAACTCAATTCTAGGCACAGTTTCAGAGAAACACATTCGCATATCATTCTCAACTGACAGTCTTGCACGAAATTGTGTTTATATTGAAAGAAAAAGGTGCAATATTGACTCCACTGTAAAATAATATATACGACACCACAAGGCCAACTACTATTACTTTAAAATACTCGTGATTAGCGGATTCATAGTAGACAGAGACAACTACAAATACTCATATATATATTTATGATACTAGACAAAATAATTCGTGAAAAGCTATTTTCGTCTGACACTTATCAAAGGGGGACGTCAGATGTAATCCAGATTTGAAAATAAATATCTTTTAGGAGATTTGAAATCACGTCACGACATTGTCTTAAATCATGACGTCTTGGATTGTTGTTCTAAAACGTGCTCGAAAGTCAGTTAAATAGTTTTAGCGAAAAGACAAATTCTTTCTAGCTGCACAATACCGGCTTTTGGGTTTTAATGCAGATCGACTCTTTTACTTTAAGTAAAAATAAGATTCAATACATAAGAGTGGGCGGTTGTTGGCTGATGATCGCATATGTCGATACATTCCAAAAATTATCCAAACTAATATCATAATTTTTTTTTATATATACTTATTATTAGATGAACTATTATAACCCAGTTTTTTTATTAATTTTGACTACTTTTTATTTTTATCTTAATTTTTAGTTGTTTTCATCACAACTTTCATCTCGGGTGGGAAGCTAACAAATAGATAGATATGAACAGACTGAGATAGATAGATAGAT
>VCCN01005116.1:2540125-2555059 GCA_006491835.1 Architeuthis dux | reverse complement strand
GAACGCTGAAAGGCTCTTGTCTACAACTAAGTCCGCGCCTTGTCCAAAGGCGCACTATCCCGTCTGCAATAGGCAGATTTACAACCCCTCTCTTGATATCATTTAAATAATGTTCTTTGTGTTTATCAATCATTTTGTATTACTGATGTTCTGTAACATGCATGTTCTTTATTTCTCAAATACTCTCTTTTGTTTATAATTAAATGTGTATATGTTTATAGAAAAATATCGGTCTTGCTTATATTTCTTTCGCATGTATATTTGACCGATTTATATAAGAACAGAACTAAAAATATTTTCAAATTATTTCATTTTCTTCAAGGAAATATTTCTCGGAGAATTCATTTAACCAGACAAGGCCAAACAAAACCGTTAAGAACAATAAACAGTCCTAACAACGGCGCTGCATGAACCCAGCCTTAGAAACTCATATCAACCCAGATGCGCACACCCATGAATACACAGAAGTACATATACATACATATCTATAATTACTGAAGCTCATTTACAAACTCTAATAATAAATGAAGACCACACTGGTAAAACGATCAAACTCCATTTTTGCCTTTTTCTTTTTTAGTTACTGCCTCTACTAGTTTTGACTACAGTTAAACTGTATAGTTATTTAAAATACAACTGTAAAAACGATCAGACACGACGGTTATTTAACTTCTAAGTTTACCCATCCGCTAAAAGAACTTAGATTTTGAAGTTTAAAACCCAAATTACTCAAAATGATAAAAACGTGAGTTTGATCGTTTTCCCAGTGGTCTTCAAATAATTGTTTGCAAAAGTCGCCTGTCGTAGGGTAAAGATTAACAACCTAGTCTTGCAAACCATTGCTAGCGGTTTGAGTTCGATCATGACGGCTACTCGACTAATCTAAACTCTTTTAAAAATTGTTTTAAAGTATTACTTATTTTATTACTATAAATTAAAAAAAATAATACTTTTAAAAAAAGTTAAAAATCATCTAAATAACAATTTCTGACATCTAGACACAACCAAAAGCATCTATATGTAAATAAAAAAACATCTAAATTGGCAACACTGAGCAAGGGACGTAACTCACATGAGTACATGAAATCGCTTCTCTTCTTGAATGATCACGTGGCTTGTTTTTTCTTGGACGATTTCTTTTGGATTGTGTAAATCTTGATCATTGATCATTGAACTGTTTTCTAATAAACATACCCCCCGCCGCCACTACACAGTACACTAAGATACTTGTAAAATCGAGGAAATCAATTAGCTGCAGTTATTTTGATTGTTTAGCGTCGTTCCTTCATTTTTTATTTTATTTCCTGATTATGTTTCACAACCTTGTAAGAACAACACGCAATGATTGGTGCAGCTGTTTCTTTTGACGAAACAAAGCTTTAGCTTGTAGCCGTCATTTTTTCTGACCGTGGGTGTTGGAGAGGAAAGCATTGACTTTAGAAAGTTGGAGAAATGCAGGGGCGGATCTTGGAATTTGAGCGGGAGGGGGATCCAAGTGGGATCATTTTGAGCAGGAGGGGGGACCAAATGGAACAATTCTGAGCGGGTGGGGGGTCCAAATGGGATAATTTTGAACAGGGGCGGGGTCCAAATGGGAAACCTTTGAGCAGCAGGGGGGTCTAAATGGGAACATTCTGAGCGAGTGGAGGTCCAAATGGGATAATTTTGAGCAGGAGCGGGGTCCAAATGCGAAAACTTTTAGCAGGAGTGGGGTCCAAATTGGAAACCTTTGAGAAGGAGTGGGTTTCAAATGGAATATTCTTTTACACATGAATACGTGAAAATGCAAACAAATTTCAAACATGAAAAACAAGAAAGTGATCCGGCATTTGAGTCGTAGCTTTTAAGCAGTATACAAAAGTGAATCAAAGAAATTTATCATAGAACCAAGTGACAGTGCAACAGTAAATAAAAACAATGGTAGTGAAGAACACACACAGAGAATTTTAATGGGAAATAGAAAATATCACCTAGGAACAATCATGAACATGGCTACGCAGAGGACACCTGACAAGAGAAACATTTTTCATCATTGCAACCTAGAACCAGTGCATCGGGATAAACTACGTCAAACTACATTGACAAAACCAAGAAAACGGTAAATGCCGCCTCTGCAGAGAAAGAGATGAGAAGGTAAATCCCATAATCTGTGAATATAGCAAACTGGCTCAGAAAGATTGCAAAAATAGGCACGACAGTGTGGTGACATTCATACACTGGGAACTATGCAAACGACTTTGGTTCGGCTATGTAGACAGATGGTATCAGCACAAACCAGTGAGTATCCTGGAAAAATTAAAATCTTAAAATACTCTGGGAGTTCGACATCCAGACCGACCACCCCATCCAAGCAAAAACACGGGAAACGATTGTCGTGAATAAGGGGAAAGGATCTGTTAGATTGTGGACATGTCAATAGATCAAGGGCTGAGAAAGGTGTGACGTATGAAGGTTAAGATCATACCCATAATAGTAGGAGCACTTGGAACAGTGCTAAAACACTTGAATCGAGAGTAATTGAGTTAGACGTTACGGGAAGAGTTGAGACTTATTGTGTACATCCTTTAGTTTTAGCGTCTATGGGATACTAAGTTAGATAATACAGTGGTCCGTCTGTCATGCAAAGGTAGTAACTTTCATATTTTCACTAGAAGAGTTTCTTCCCTTAGAAAACTTTCATTATTTCGTTATTTGTAAGAGAAACATGATTGTACACAATAATATTAAAATTCTGTCACAAATTTTCAATTGGAATAGCCTCGCACTTTCTCTTGATATTCTGAGCCGTTACGTAAATTGCAATTGCAAAATTACTTAAATAACCGTCATTCTTTGACGACAAGTGTAAACTAGATATAATTATAATAAAACAGTTTAGTTTAGACTTGCTATTACTTTATCCTCTGGTGTAAGGTTAATAAAATCATAATAGTTGAGAATATGAGAAACAAGTACCAAAATAAGTGAAGTAACGAATAAAATGAATAATTATCGAACAAGGCACAAACGATTCTGGAAACGATTGAGAATACACCTCATGATTATCCCATGATGATGACGTAGTAAAAATATAATTTTATGTTATGTTAAACTATGTTAAACGATAAATAAAATGACATAATTATGTAATGGTGAATTGAACGTTTTTCAAATCTTTTGGAACAGAGCCATTTGCAAACTGACATATTCATATGTACATATATATACCTATATATGTATGTCTATATTTTTGTGTGTGTAACAGTTTTCAATATTTATACACAAAAAACCTTAAAAAACTATGTGACGGTAGACCATTCACCCATCTCTTTCTATTGGACTCTTCCAATTTTTTTTCGTATCTCTACTAACTTCTACCTTCAGTTTATGTTAATATTCAGGAAATATTGAACATAAACAAGAAAATGCTGTGCAACATAATGTTTTTGATATCTTATAAGTAAAATGCAATTGCAAAATTATTTAAATATTGCTGTCTTTTGTTGACGGCAGGGGTAAACTAGTAAACTTAATAGTTATCGAACGAAAGATTCAGGACACGATTGAAGATTAACCATATGATCCCAATTGTAATAATAGAAATAATGACAATACAATCCAACATATAGATGATTAAAAATGATAGTTCTACAGCAACTATTGCTCCTACTCAAGGTCTGTCTATGGCAGGTTTCTTCTCCAATAATTCGTTCCTCCCTATTAGCTATTTAAGTAAAGCGTTCTCCCTTTAAGAGAAGACTCCCAATGAAGTATGAACGGCCGGTGAGGAAATCCCAGTTTCCATTACAAGCGCCAGCTTAGTGATCCTTACAAGTTCCGAGTCTGGTCGAGACCAGGACTTTATTCTTAAAAGTTTTTAAGGCCACCCTCTTAGCAGTCCATCCAAATTACCAAGCTTAGAATGTTCTCAATTATTTGCTGAATGCACAGTTTTACACACTCTCGGCTCATACCGGGAATCGAACCTGGGCGCTTATGTGTGAGAGGCAGATGTGTTAACCATTACACTATCCGTGCGGAATCTCTGCTATTTAATTCCAAGTAATTAAAGCCCATATGGTGTCTAATAGAATCAATGAAAAGGGGGACCATGAACTTGGAATTCTTCGTGAACAGAATATTTGGTAATTATTCCTAGCGGCCATTTATGTAGCTTTATGAAGCAAACAAGAGAAAAAAAACATTTCGAAGACAATAAATAATGAAACAAATAAAAAAAATATAATTTTGCTTTTTCAGAAATATTCTTTTGGCAAAATGTCGTTGGAAACAAATAAATATTTCAATTCTTTGGGTAGCAAGAAAGAAAAAAAAGAGAGAAAGAAAGAAAGAAAGAAAGAAAGAAAGGATGCATGAAAGGCTTTTTCTTTTCCCTTTCACTCGAACATGCAACTAAAGTTAAAATAAAGAGGTCTGGTTGGTCGCTCAATAGAAACCGTCACGTGACCAACGTATTTTGGCAGCATGCAGCGTGTGGGGTGATCAATTAAAAGAATTGGAAAAAGGGGGGTGATCAATGAATAAGTTACTTATCTCGCCTTTTGCTGGGAAGTGATCAGTAAAAAAAAAGTCTGAATATTCAGAAAACAATCGTGAAAGCTGCTGGACACAAACTATGCGGTCAATTTAGCATAAACTTACATTGCAAATTGAATCTCCACTAAAAAACCTCTTTCGGGGGGGGGGGTTTAAAAAAAACAAAAACGTTTTTTCTAGACATAAGGAGTAAATGTTTAAATTATCAGCTCTCTAGCTCCGTTGGTGCGGCCTTGTACGCATGATACATACATGGATACAGCCAGACCAACTTGAAAACTGAAGAAACCTATATTGAGAGTTTTGGTGACAGTTTTAGTTGACGGTTTCTAAAATAACAGGCCCGAAAGTCAGACCATAGATCTCATGGATTCATTTGAAAGCCCCTTCCTTTGAAAGCCCCTTCCTTCAAAGGAACCTTCATTTAACAGACCCTTCCTTTAAAAGCCGCTTTCTTAAAACATTGTTTCGGTATGTCAGTCAGTCAGTGGCTTATAGGAGCTAAATGCACAAAAAAGGAGATACACCTAGCTCCAAAAGAGCTAAATCAGCAAATTTTGTTTTGGTATATCAGCCCGCTATTCAGTGACAGTCATGGGTACTAAAGATGCTAGCGCATCTAAAAATGATTACACACAAAGCAAATATCAAACTGCTTCATTTATTCAGTATTTTTCTCTTCTTTTGAAGTGTGCTGGTAGTGGTGGGTGGGGGTTAATGAAGTCCTTGTTCATTTGTAAATAACTAATTTTCTGTCGGATATCAAAAAAATAGTAGAAAATAAGGTCCTTTTCTCCTTCCCAGTAATACACACGCGAGAATAAAAAAGAAAGAATTGTTATAAAACTTAACAAACACACACGTGTTAATGTAATAACGTCTACCGTTTGTTTCGCCAACTAAAGCGCATGATATAAAGCAATGGAAATAATTATAAGACACCCCACAAATATAATTTGTAAATTTCAAATATTGGGCAGAGAGCGTAACCCACTTCGTTTTTATGTATTATTTATCTATTAAATAAAAATGCCTCTATGGGTATCTTCGTATACAATTTACATTAAAAACACTTACTCAACATCAAAATAGACATTAATTAAAGTGATAAAAATGTGCTTTCTTTCTTTTACTAATGTTTTAGCAGTCTATCAAATATCCTTTAAAATATATCTCTGTTTATCGCAATCTAAACAATTTAAAGTGATAATGCTTGTTAAAAATCCATAAATAAAAAAAACGTGGTTTATTTAGCTATTAAATAAAAATGCATCTCCATATACAATTTACATTTAAAATACTTATTCAGCATTAAAGTACACATTATTCAACATTAAAGTACACATTATTCAATATTAAAGTACACATTATTCAACATTAAAGTACACATTATTCAACATTAAAGTACACGTTATTCAACATTAAAGTACACGTTATTCAATATTAAAGTACACATTATTCAACATTAAAGTACACAGTATTCAATATTAAAGTACACATTATTCAACATTAAAGTACACATTAATTCAACATTAAAGTACACATTATTCAATATTAAAGTACACATTATTCAACATTAAAGTACACATTATTCAATATTAAAGTACACGTTATTCAACATCAAAGTACACATTATTCAATATTAAAGTACACATTCTTCAACATTAAAGTACACATTATTCAACATTAAAGTACACATTAATTCAAGTGATAAAAATGTGTATGAACTTAATAAAAAGATTACAAGCTTATCAGTATAGAGAAACATTTACCAGGCATATTTTACTGTCAAACTCCAGTTGACTTTACTTTCCGATGTCATAAGAACAAGAACAAGTGCGAATTTGAGTCTGTTAGAAGAGAACTGTTCTTTGATTTCTTAATGATCACACAAATTGACATCACCGTGCAAGAATAAATGTTCATATTTCTTGTTGTCAAACTCCAGGACAAAGTAAGAGTTGACTTTCCTTTCCTATGTAACAAGAACAAGAACTATCCTCGCCAGAAATAGGGGAGTAAATCAATATGTAAAATCCCCAATCCCCTACCGTGATTTGAACTCATGACCTAATGATCCTGTGTGTTACCACTTGCGTGTGTTACCACTTGCGCTAAACTGACATGTCTTACCTCCAACATTTATAGTAGAATTACGCAAGGGAGTAGAAGTAGGAGCAGAGTTTGACACTGGGGCAGCCAGGCTTGTTTTGCCCTCTACATTCTCCTGTATATTTCAGCTGATAATTCCCAGAATTTCCCTGTTAATTTATTTTCAATCCTAGATGATCTAAAAGTTATTTACAGTTGTACTATTTATTATTGCATATTGTAGCCTGAAAGTCAGACCATACATGCGCGGGTTGTCTGCCTTGCACTTTCAGACACACATAGAAGGAGAGAGTGGAAACAGGAGTTTTTCGGTATGTCAGACTGTCAATCAACTGTCAGTCAGTGACGGAAATCGGTACTAGAGATGCTCGCACATCTGAAAATGGATGGGGAATTTGATTTTAAAATCAATGTTTAGCCAGAGGCTCTTAGTGCATCGTTATAAGCAACATTTGAAAAATAACACGTTCCGAGGCTGGAAATAAGTATTAGACATCATTATATACAAAGGAAAAATTAAACATGAAAGAGTAATTCATACAGGGCCTTCATTTTAATTGTAAAACCGGAATACACATACTTTGCTTTTAGGACACAAGATTTTCCAAATTTCCAAGCGGAATTTCATCACAGCAACGCTTAATGGCAGAGATCAAGCTGTTCCTCTTTTTCAAACTGCCTTACTTTTTCATAGACCCATCTTGAAAAGTAAGACAAGTTTTCAATGGAATTGCTATCTGGAGAGTTTGCAGGTCAGTCCATAACCGCGATGCATATATATGACGTCGCGTATGACGTCGCGTATCACGTGTTGCGTTGGGATGTTAATATTAATTCTTTTTACGGAGTTTTCTTTTTACACAAATAAATAAATAAATACATAGTTTTAATTTAACCACAATTTAATTTAATCAAAACAAGTATCTCCAACATCCGAGCATTGATTTAATAAAAAACCTTTGTGACGATTCCAATAGGTTTCAATTGTTTGTGTGTGTACTTCAGTATTTCTGTCAACAAAACAAAGCAGATGATTCATTACTTTTTAGTTTTTTAATAATTTTCAAATCTTCACACTGAAACCAGCGAACACTCGATGTTAAAAATGATGTATAAATACAAAGAATTAAGAGACTCCTAAACAATCTAAAACAATCTCTTAATATTAACACCTGGAAAAAGATCTGAGGCAACACGTGACACACAACGTCATACACAGTGTCATCGGAATATTTGCTCCCCCGATCCGAATAAATGTTGTGCTCCGGATTCTACATCTAATCCAACATTTCTTCAATAATGGCGGTTAGCAAATGGGACAAGACTCTTCACGAATACTTCTGTGTAACGTTGAGCGTTTTGCTTGCCTTCTACCAACATCAATTCAGCTTTACATTTGACTGAAAAAAACTCCCCATACCATAATAGAGCCTACACCAGTAGAAGGTTTGGAAAAGTTGCTCCTCCTTTCGAAGATCGTGCCAAAGTATAGCATTCCATCGGAAACGTCTAAATTGAACGTTTCGTCAGAAGAAAAAGAACTTCCATTCTTCCGTGAAGCCAGTTTTTTCTTTAGTCCACACATGTTAATGCAGTAAGATATACTGTATATTTTCATCAACTAAAGTGCAAGATACAGTAGTAGTAGTAGTGGTGACAACTGTAGTGTGTTCGATCCACACTGAGTGACTCACATTTCCTGTGATGTTTAGTACTAAGCTAAACTTAGTAAATATCTATAATGATGTGCCTTCCTTTATATTGCGGTAAATAAACAAGTATCTATATAATAATAAGATACGTCTCCGTCCGTCAGTCTGCCACACTGGCAAAAGCAGGGTAGAGTTACGCAAAAGGCTACGAGGTGAAAACATAAAACGGGAATTGTCGTTCAGGCAACTCAGTTTTTTTTTCCAGATACTGCAGTGCTTTAAATTTCCAACCCTACGTATACAGTTAGCAAAGCAACGGGTATTTTACTAGTATTGTGATAATATCGGTTATTAAACAGTCAGTTACAGGGCCAATTGTAAGTCAGTCAGTTTGACACAACATCCAAGGTAATATATGATATTTCTGCCTGAATTATTGAGATGAGTGACCATCAATAGGCATAGATTCTTTTATTTTCGGTATTAACCGATTCGTTCCACTATCTTCTGCCATCTTTCAGGCAACTTCATAATTCCATCCTCCCATAATATGTTTATCTCTCTCAAGAAAGAACTTCTCGAGGTGCCTTTTGTAGTCTTAAAAGGGAATTGAAAGTTTCTTTCAATGATAGAATTATGTAAAGACTGGAATAAATGGAAATCTGAAAATGCAACATCTGAATGAGTGAAAACTTTCAAGCAAAAAGATGTAAAATGTTTGCCTGGTCATCAAAGAAACGGGCGATCGGGTTATCCTGAGGGAATATTATGCCATCTCTGTTTACTAACTCCGATGGACGCTTTTCCCCCATTGCTGCCTTAAGTTTAGTCTAATTCGAAGCAGTTTTTGTTCGAATCAACCGTTTGGTTCCCGGGAAAGAGCTCATGCTAGAGGAATCTATTGCAATTCTACCATATACACAGCATCACCTTCTTTGGGTGAAGACCGGACTTTGATTCGGTTTGTTTTGGTTCATCCAGCTTGATCCACGATCTCTTGTGTTCCACATTGTTGTAAGAATTCGATTGTGGAAGGGAGTCTCCAAAAAGGCATTAATTTGAGATATAGGTGTTTGAGATATAGGCAGGTTCTGTTGCTAATGTCGAGGTTTGAGGGTTTTTGTTTGTTATAGTAAATAAATAATTTAATGCGATTATCTGGTTCAGCGGCAGAGGTGTATTGGCGTATTATACGTTTCAATGTAGACTCATCTTGTTTATAGTTTTGGTGCATCTGGTTACAGTAAAATAAATTTATAGTTTTGCTTTTATTGTTTCTGCTGTTTGTGTTATTGTTGTGGAGTTTATTTACGGCTAATTTTATTTGGTTGTCAACGACGTAATCGGGGAAGCCGTTGTTTATGAGTGTTTGCTTGAACAACAAAATCTCTTTCGGCCATGGACAGGGTGTTTTAAATGTGTTTAATAACTAATTTCTGAAACCCCCTTCTAACAAATAATGCATTCGCCCACCACTTGTCCTGTAACGCCAACCAACCAATGGCACACACTGGAATTAATTTGGACAACAATAAAGTTTTCACGATCTTGAAAATGGCTGAACTTACAGTCGAAAGCGCTCTTCTCATATATCGTTATATATATAAACCGAAATATTTCAACGGTATTTAGTTGGTCGCTCTTCCAACAGTCAGCATTTAATTACAGGTAATATCAAATAGAGAACCATTCGTACCATTCAGCTCTTCAATCTTTCTACTTCCGGTGCAATCAATACATTATTTGTGATATCGAAAGAATTAAATTGTATCTATCTTAAAATAATAAATATCCCAAGTAGGCCTTCTTTTGTCAAAATGGTCATAAAAACCTGCTATTTGATCTCCACGTCTTCTTTTTTTCCTCCCACCTCTTTTTATAACATCATTCATCTTTGGTTCGACTGGGCCAGAAGACGGTAACCATTTTAAATTGCTAAAAGTAGTTACACTTTTTCATTGACTGGCTTTATAATGCTTGAAATTGGCTAGACTTTTCATTGACTGGCTTTAAAAATGGCTACAATTGTCTAGATTTAATTTCCAGATAACTGGAAATTAAATGTTATATATATATATATATTATAGCCAGTAATTGAAAAGTCTAACCAATTTTAGCCATTTTCAGAGCCAGAAAATGGCTACCGTCTTCTGGCCTCGTCAAACCAAAGATTGCGGGATAGTATTATATTGTATAATTAACGTGACGCCATTTTTACTGGAGAGCCAGTGACGAACCGCCATTGTTGTACAGCAAATGACAGATCGAAGATGTTACTCGATTCGCAGCAGGTGACGAAATGTTAAATCGATATCAATCATTTATTCAATAGGAAGGAAAACAACATTAGGCCCAAGAATTACCTCTTACAGCTCAACATTATTGCCCAGAAGTTACTGGGTTTTAATCACTACCTCTGCCAATGGAGTTGGAGAGGTATATGTATTCGGTCACGTCCCTCAGTCTCTACATCTTTCCGTCTTTCTCTCTGTCTGTCTGTTTATACGATATCTCCAAAAGTACTCAATGAATTTTAATGACATTTCGTGGAAGTGTGGGCAATTGGCTACAGGAGATGAGATTAAATTTTGTCGGATTCATGAACAATTACCTCCCCTACGACGTAGTTATATGTCCACACCACATAATATGGTTTAAAGTTTATATTTTTCCACACGATATCTCCAAGAGTTCTCAAAGAATTCCAATGGGATTTTGTGGAATGGTGGGCAATAGACCTTTGGAGAAGTGATTAGATTTGGGGGCGAATCCGGGCACAATTACTCCCACCTGACAATGGCGTTGGCAGAGGTATGCGCTCTCTGAGTGCTTTCTAGTTCATTCAATGGGAAGGAAAAGAACATTCGTTTCTGGGTTTCCTTTCTTTTTTTTTATCTTTGCCTTTTTGGAAGAGTCAATGGCGAAGCGGTTAGCAGCACGGGAAACAGAATCGGCGAACCGAGTTCAAACCCCAACTGAGATCTGCATTTACTTCGCACTAATGCCCTCTGGGAAAGGCATGAACCCATCTCTTCTACCCCTAACTAACTACCTCCATTTGATAATCTTTCAAAAAATGTACCCCTAACTAAATACCTCTATTTAATAACCCTTCAAGAAATCTACCCCTAACTAAATACCTCTATTTAATAACCCTTCAAGAAATCTACCCCTAAATAACCACCCCCATTTGATAACCCTTCAAGAAATATACCCCTAACTAAATACCTCTATTTAATAACCCTTCAAGAAATGTACCCATAACTAACCACCTCCATTTTATAACCTTTCAAGAAATGTACCCCTAACTAACCACCCCCATTTGATAATCTTTCAAGAAATGTACCCCTAACTAAATACCTCTATTTAATACCCCTCCAAGAAATCTACCCCTAACTAACTACCTCCATTTGATAATCTTTCAAGAAATGTACCCCTAACTAAATACCTCTATTTAATAACCCTTCAAGAAATGTACCCATAACTAACGACCTCCATTTGATAACCTTTCAAGAAATCTACCCCTAATTAACTACCTCCATTTGATAATCTTTCAAGAAATGTACCCCTAACTAAATACCTCTATTTAATAGCCATTCAAGAAAAGTACCCCTAACTAACCACCTCCATTTGATAACCTTTCAAGAAATGTACCCCTAACTGACCAGCTCCATTTGATAACCTTTCAAAAAATGTACCCCTAACTAACCACATCCATTTGATAACCCTTAAGAAATGTACCCATAACTAACCACCTCCATTTGATAACCCTTCAAGAAATGTACCCCTAACTAACCACATCCATTTGATAATCTTTCAAGAAATCTACCCCTAACTAAATACCTCTATTTAATAACCCTTCAAGACATGTACCCCTAACTAACCACCCCCATTTGATAACCCTTCAAGATCTATCTACCCCTAACTAACCACCCTCTCTCAGCAAAAGAAAAACCATGACGTGAACCTTCAAGCTTAATCGCACGCAATCTCACACGTAAGTACATAAAAGGATTCATTGTTAATCGCTGACCCCGAAAGCACCCGAGTGTAAAGAAATACTGTAACGGGTGGAGGTGAGTATTACGGGTACAGACGAGTATTAAAACGCAGGAAGGAAGGAAGGGAGAGAGATACAAAAACAAAAGGTAGATCTTATTTTAGTGTCCTGATTTTTTTCTCCTCATTTTTCTTTCCCCCTGTGTTTATTGATGTCTCTGTGGATTGTTCTGTCTTGTTCGGTGTTGGTTGTGAATCGAATTTAGAAAGGAGAATTACATGGGGTGGAAAAAACGGGTGGGATATGTTGGGACAAAAGAGGAGCGGGAACGAGTGGGGTGGATGGAGAAAGAACATGCCTGAAAGTCTGACCATAGATGCGCTAGTTCGAACTCATGGATTCCTTTAAAAGCCCCTTCCTTTAAAAGCCCCCTCCTTTAAAAGCCCCCTCCTTTAAAAGCACCATTTAACAGCCCCTTCCTTTAAAAGCCCCTTTCTTTAAAATGTTGTTTCAATATGTCGGTCAGTCAGTGACTTATAGGAGCTAAATGCATAAAAAAAAAGAAATACAATCTAGCCCCAAAAGTAAATCGGCAAATTTTGTTTCGGTATGTCAGTCTGTCAGTCAGTGACTTATAGGAGCTAAATGCACCAAAGATCTAGCTCCAAAATAACTAAATTTTGTTTCGGTATGTCAGTCTGTCAATCAGTGACTGTCTTAGGTACTAGAGATGCCAGTGCATCTAAAAAAAGAAGGAGCAAATGCGTCTCGTGCTTAGACATGACCTGATTAGAGACCATGAAAGAAAGACGCGGGGGGGGGAGATCGTGAAGAAAGAAAAGAAAAAGAGAACAGCTCTGGTTAGTCAGTCAATAGAAACCGTAACGTAACCAACGAAAAAAGGGTGATCAACAAATAAATTACTTCTCTCGCCTTTTGTTGGCCGGCGATCAATAAAAAAAGTTCGAATTTTCAATAAAAACAAGCGTGAACGCTACCGGACACAAACTAACGGACCATTTTAATATGAACTTACATTGTAAATTGAACCCTTACTAAAAATCTATTTGGGGGGGGGGATTTAAAAAAAAAGTCTTCTTCTAGGCATAATAACTTAAGGAGTAAATGTTTAAATTTCCAGCCCCCTAGCTCTATAGATGCGGCCTGTACGCACGTCAAATAGCCAGCTAGAATCACTTAAAAACTGAAGTATCCTATGTTGACAGTTTTAGTTGACGGTTTCTTAAAGAGCGGAAACAGATAATGATGGATTATTTACTAAGCTTAGATTACTGCAACACAAGGCCAAATGAGTGGCGGGAGTGGGGTTAAAAAAGATTGTGCAACGCCAATCTTTCAAGTAGGGAGGGCTGAAAGGGAAAAAAGAAATACAAACAAGAAAGAAAGAAAAATAGGTAAAAATGCAATAAGAAAGAAAAGGAAGAAATAATGAAAAAAACGAGAAGGAGAGGAAGAAAGAAAAAAGAAAAGGGCAAAAAGAGAGTAAAGAAAGAAAGAAAAAGAAATAATGGAAAAGAGGATAGGAGAGGAAGAAATAAAGGAAAAAGAAAAAAGGGAAAGAAAAAAGAACAGCAAAGAGAGAGAGAGAGAGGGGGGAGGGTAAAGACGCAAATAAAGAAAGAAAGGAAGCGACAAAATAAAGAAAGAAACAGTGGGAAGGAGAGGAAGAAAGAAATAAAATGAAAAAAAAAGGGAAAGGAAAAACAAGGGTAAAAAGTAAAAACAGAGAGGCAATTCATAAAAGAAAGAGCGTAAACAGAGACAGAAAGAAAGAAAGATTGGAAAAGGGAATGAGATAAAATAAATAAAACTAAGGTAAAAAGAAACAAAGAAAGATGGGCAAAAGATAAAAGAAACATAGAGAGTAAACAAAGAAATAAAGGAAGAAAGAGAAAATAAACAGAGAAAGAAATAAAAAATAAAGAAAGAGAAACAGAAAAAACAGAGAAGAAATAAAGAAAGAAAGAAGGAAAGGAAGGAAAGGGGATAAAAAGGGAACGATAAAAAGAAAGAAATAGAGGCAAAAGAGAAAGAAAGAAAGAAAAAAGAAAGAGGGGCAAAAGATAAAAGAAACAAAGAGTGTAAACAAAGAAAGAAAGGAAGAAAGATAGAATAAACAGAGAAAGAAATTTAAAAAAAAGAAAGAGAAACAGAAAAAACAGAGAAAAAAGAAAGAAAAAAGGAAAAGAGGGGATAAAAAAGGGAACGATAAAAAATAAATAAAAATAAGCTAAAACAAAGAAAGAAAGAAAGACAGAAAGAAAGAAAGAACCAAGTAAGGAGAGCAGAGAAATAAGTGATGGTTGATGAGGCGTGATCTACTTTTATTTATGTTTTACGTATGGCTCACGAAACATTTATCACGTGCAATCCGCCGGGCCATGTCCGGCAGGTCGATTCAGGGCCAGCCATTCCATTGTTTGATTGTTTCCGGACTGTCGTTTGAACAAAAAGCTTTTCCCTCGCCACATCTTGATGTTTTCATTCGCTCAATGTAGATGAATTGACCCCCAAAGAAACCCTGAATGCCGGATGTTTAAGACGATTCATCGGCGCGTGAAAGATAGGCCAATCATTTCTGGTCGGGTGGCGGGGTGGGGGGGGGCACGGACG
>VCCN01005116.1:2514361-2533291 GCA_006491835.1 Architeuthis dux | reverse complement strand
GCGTGTATACTGTAATTGTTTTCTTACAAGATCCCATTCTTTGCGATTCAATATAGAATCCAAACACTACAAACGGTCCAATGATCGAGTATTATAGACGAGAGAACAAACACCAAAGGCCTGTAAGATATGCGTATAAAAAATGACAGTATTATGTACCTATGGATCAGCTTTTCTGGCTACTATCTATGCGCTCTGCCTAGGATCAAACTGTCGCTTACTTCTTCTTTGGTAGACAGCATTACTGTAAAGGTGTCAAAAGCCTTCAATTAAAATGAATTACAGCACAGGTATATCTTGAATAGTGCGGTTTTGATTAGTGAGAGATTTGATGTGGTACAGTTAAGGTATTGCTTACAAACTAATGTAACGAAGAATAAGTTGAACAAAACACTCATTAAATTATAATAAGACCTAGAATCGTGCGGTTTTGATCAGTGTAGATAATGTTTGAACGAAGTAACTGTACTATTCAAGATATTGCTCTATATCTCTATTTATATTGAATCATGAAAAACATGCGTTTAGCATTATACTCTATTGTGTAAAAAAGAAACGACATTTAATGTGTAACAGCGTAATACATTAATAAATCTTTCACGTTTAGCATTATACTCTGTTGTGTAACAAAACCGACATTGCATGTGTAACAACATAATACTTGATCTATTCTTCCATTTCTCTTCTTTATTATATCTTTATTTACATTGAATCCCCCAAAATGCGATTATATTAGTAAATCTTTCACTTTTAGTATTATTCTTTATTATGTAAAAACCCGACATTTCATGTGTAACAACCTGATAGAAAGACCATGTTGTTCTCATAATTTTCGTTGTTAACTTGACCTGTTTTCCCTTTCATACATTTCTTACGCTTTGTGCACATCATCAGATTTTCTTTTATTCATAACACTTGGTTAAGCACCCTTTTTTATGTGGTGTGGTTTGTCTGAATAAATAACCTTTTATCCACTTAATCTTTTACTCTGCTTTCTCTTTTCCATTTTCAATTTCTATAGACTGACTCCAGTGGGCAACATTGACTGAAATTCGTCATGCAGAAAGAGCTGAAAATCTTCTGAAAGATTATTTCAACCAATTAAGTATGTCTTTTATTCGTTAAAGCTACAGTAGAGAGTGTCTTAATGCAAAAAAAGTTCCCAAACCTTTTCCAATCACGGCGCCCTTAGTGTACAGAGACATGCAAGAAGTAAATAGACAACCCTAGTTTTATGTTGAAAACAACTCTCGTTTAAAAGCTTCGGAAGTGGCTGAAAAAAATTCAAATTAGCCCAAGAACAACAAAACATTATTTTCATCAACTTGGTTATTATGGACGAGCAGCCAGGGGGAAGACCCCATTAACCTCGACTGGGCAATATATATGAACAATATGCTCTCTGCTTTTTGGCACATAATTATTTCTGACGAATCAACATTTGTTCAATTTTCAAATACTACATCAAACGTCTTCTTTGGCTAAGTCACTCTCCTGACATAAATCCCATGGAGTACGTTTATGCAATATTAGATAAGAACATGTGTATGAAGTCTAAAAAACAGCAACGTGTTCAGATTTGCTGAATCTCTTACTCCAAGCATGGTTTGCAATTTCAGAACTTATTAATTCCTATGCCAAGACGAGTTGTTGCTCTTAAAACAGCTAAAGGAAAGTCAAAATGTTCGGTCAACTCCAAATGGAATAATAGTTCAAATTAAATATTTTCAACAACATATATCGGATTTCTTATATATGATTTGTATTTGTTATACTACTACTACTACTACTACTACTACTACTACTACTATGACTATATATATATATATATATATATAATGTCTCTGTATAACTATTTTTTTCAAAGCGCCTCAAATCAGAAAATACTGAACAATTAGAAACCGTCAACCAAAACTAGGTTTCTTCAGTGTTTTAGTTGGTCCGGCTGGTTGGGTATGTATGTGTGTATTTATGTATCGCACGTACAGGCCGTATCAATGGAACTAGAGGGCTGAAAATTTCAACATTTACTTCTTATTATGTCTAGAAAAACATTCTTTGTTTTTCCAAAGCCCCACCCCCTAAATAACAGGGGTTCAGTTTGCAGTGTAAGTTTATGCTAAATTGATCCCCTAGTTTCTGTCCGCTTGTTTTTTTGTAAATTCAGACTTTTAGTGATCACTGCTCAACAAAATGTGAGCGAAGTAACTTATTCATTGATCACCCCCAACGCGTTATGCTGCCAAAGACGTTGATCACGTGACGGTTTCTATTGAGTGACTAACCAAACCTGTTGCATTTACGTTCATGTGGTTAAATTAGTTGTGTAAAAAATAATGAATCATGTAATTTCAATAAGGGTGCCGACAATTTATTGTTATTTATAGGTAACTATTATGTATCGAGAAAGTTCGACACAGTTCGAGAACAATCTCGAATGTAAACCTTGTCTATCGACTGGACACCGTCTAGTGTTGAAACGGTGAACTTCAACACTAGATAGAGGAAATGATTCGCGATGTGCCAGTTCCTATCAGTGTGATTGCACATCAGTGCATTGAATTGCGATTGTTTTTTAATTATTAACATTTTCGAATAGTGTATGGTGTTGAAAGTTGGATCCTAATAAAGAGCATAGATGATCGCCTTGGTGGAAATTATACATGACTGTTCAGAATGGCACATGACATCTCATGAAAGGAGCGAAAAACAAATAGATATGTTTCTCCATTTTTTATTTTTGTTAGATGAAGTATTATAAATCATTTTTATTTAAATACAAATTTTATGACTACTTTTTTACCTTCATCTTACATTTTATTAGTTGTTTTTTTTTATCGCAAGTTTCGGCAGTGAGCCTATAGCGTTGATCGGAAAATAGAGTATAAGCCTCGGGTGGGACTCGAAGCCACATCCCCTAGTCAGGGGAAGCACCGTTTAGCCCAGTCTGCTTTACCAATTACGCCACCGAGAATAACTCGGAGCAGAAGCTCGAAATAACACCATTAAATTTACTCTTCTTTACAGATCTTTTGTTTACATAATATATTTCTGCGTTTTTATTTTTGTTAGATGAAGTATTATAAATCATTATTTTTATACCTTCATCTTAAATTTATTTTCCGATCAACGCTCTTTGCTCATTGCCAAAGGGTAATCGGTCTGAGCAAACGTTGCGATAAAAAGCAACTAATACAATTTAAGATGAAGGTAAAAAAGTTGTCATAAAACAAAATTAAATAAATAATGATTTGTATATGGATATCTTGATCGCATCTCCAGTGAGATAAGAACTCACAGTCTAAGATTCATCGGACATTGGTGGAGAGGGAAAAACCAAACACTGAATCAACTCGTCCAATGGGAACCCACTCATATTTGTAGTACGTCTGTAGCGATACTAACCTGCAAAGCTATGCAAAACCGGGTCGAGTGGTGAATATGTCCGAGTCTGCTCGACCCGGTGAGGTGTGAAATGTGTCGGTCTGATTTTCTTTTTCAGTTTGTTGATCAGAATTAACGTCTGCCGTTCCATTTCGTTGCAAATGCAATGCAAAATAAGTGTTCACACTTCTCACAACATGACACCTTTTGTGGTTTGAAAAGGTAGGTATTTTGCGGTTTTACTAGTAAGAAAGACGAGTGTTTCAGATTGAGAAATCTTTATTAAAATATCTGTTCTGCTGTGTGCGTACGTGTGTTCGTTCGCTGACTGCTGACATATAACTACAACTACTACTACTGATGCGTCAATGTTGTTTTGTTTACCCAAAATGAATACAATAATTTTAGTTAGCAATACCTTGCGTTAACCTTTCAAATTACTGTGTAAACATACTGACCCAGAACACATCTTTACAACGAGTATTTACTAGTTGGTTACAAAAGTGAGTCGAAGGAGTCAACAGTAGCTCGATGATTGGCGTGCTTGCGAGGGCCGGCTCAAGGTACCAGAAACATGGGGAGTTACCCAGATCGCCAAGTGCTAGGTTGCGCTTGTTATGTGTCTGAGATAGTAGGACTTTCCAAATTCACATGGAACAGGGGAACATGAATAAATTAGACCAAATAATAACAGTCAAAATAAGAAAATTCACTGATGTGAAGTCAGAGTTTTCAGGAATATCTGAGAGTTAATTACTTTCTGTTGTGGTGAAACTAAAAGAAACAATGTACAAAGGAAATTCTCCTGGCCGACGACAAACTTTAAATAAATAAGATAATACTATACTTTGAAGGGCGCCGATGTTCAGTTTGCCCAGGGCACCAGCAAACGTGGGACCGGTGATTGTCTTACATACTAATTCGGGAGTGCTCGATCTTCATTAGATCCCATCGCAATACACCCGCTAATCCTTAGTAGCCAGTGTGCGCAAAAATCTTATGTTGTGAACTTTGTGTTATTCTCTGTGACAAAAGTATGTCCGCACTGAATGTCTCGTGGAAAGGTAAACTTAAAATTGTTTCAAGATAATTTAGGGACAGCCTATCTCACATTGTATTGCGTGTTTTAATATAATACAAGTATGACTGCATTCTACGAAGTAACGTATTAGAAACTGTCATCAAAACTGTCAACATAAATTTCTTAAGTTTTTGAGTTGGCCCGGCCGGCTGGCTGGCTGGCTGGTATGTATGCATCACACGTACAGGCCACACCAATTGAGTTAGAGGGCTGAAAATAAAAATAAAAATGTACTCCTTATTATGTCTAGAAAAATACTATTCTTTTAAAAATTCACTCCCTAAATAGGTTTTTAGTGGGGGTTCAATTTACAATGTAACCTTTTGCTAAATTGGTCCCTTAGTTTTTGCCCGGCAGCATTCACACTTATTTTAGTGATCACGGCCAATAAAAGGTGGAGGAAGTAACCTATTCATTGCTCACCCCCTTTTCGAATTATTTCTATTGACCATCCCCAACTTAACATGCTGCCAAAAGACGTTGGTCACATGACGGTTTCTATTGAGTGACTAACCAGACCTGTTTATTTATGATTTGATTCTATACTTACAACTATTTGGTTCAGTTTGTTGTTCCATACAATGAAACATTAATGACTGTTTCTAATTGTATGTGATGCAATGTTGAAATGAATTGATAACAATGACACCCATAACAAATTGAAAATCTGACTAACAAGTTAACAGACACAGTTGGCTAAGAGATTATTACCAATAAGAATAACTTGTTGTCAAACTCCAGGACAAAGTCAGAGTTGACTTTACTTTCCTATGTAACAAGAACAAGAACAAGAACAAACCTCACCAAAAATAGGGGGGTAAACCGATATGTAAAATCACCATGAACTCATGATTGCTAGCCTAGTGTGTTACCACCTGCGCAAAACTGACAAGTCTTACATACCTCCAAAATGTATAGTAGAATTACGCAAGGAAGTAGAAGTAGGAGCAGTGTTTGACTCTGGAGCAGTCAGAAAAAAAGTATATTATTATTATACGTATGATTATAAGTATAAGTATTATTTACTACATTGTTTTAGGCAACTAACCTTTTGTGCGCTCATTAATTTCCTTTGTGAACTGGTTGCAAAATGTGTGTACGCACACACACGCGCACAGCTTGGAGGGAACTATGGTGCGTCGTTATGTTAGCCTTGTACACTGCTCACTGAATAACTAAAACGACACGGAACATTAAGAACAACCCATTACTCTGGTAAACAAACCTGAAAGTCAGACCATTGATGCGACAATTCATTTCTCGTGTAAATATCTAGCAAGGGCAGCATTTCCAACTTTATTTTTAAGTTTACCTCTAAAATTGAGTCAAAAAACATTTTAAAACACATAGAAACATCTACATTCTCCAGATAAAATATAGGAGTTATATTACATAGTATTAATAAATTAAATGTGCCTTTAATCAACATTTATTTAATTTAAATATCGCTTAAATTATTTAAAATATTACTTATAAAAAATTGTTATTTAAGATAATCTAAATAGCAATTTGTGACATGTAGAGGCAACCGAAAACATCTGGGTTTAAATGAAAAACATCTAAATTGACAACACTGAGCAAGGGAGGTTACTCTCATGTCAATATATCAGCCTGTCAGTCAGTGAAGGCAATCGGTGCTAGAAATGCCAGCTCATCTAAAAAAAGCACAACCCAACGAATAAGTGTTTTTTTAATTCTCAATTTATTCATTTTCTAAGTGATAAGTTCAAAATATTTACCTGAATACATTTTGCACACCCCACCACACATATATACATTGTTTCCTTCAAAATGCCACTCGATAATTGTTTTTGATAGAGAGGCAGACACATGAACTGAAAACTTTACAGATTTTATATAGACCTAGATAGATCAGTCTCTTCATATTTATCTACAGTAGTGCCCATAAATAAGTACACCCCTACCACTTTTTAATAGAAAGTTAATTGTCTTCAAAACTAAACATAGCAGGATTCTATTATTCTAGTGGAACATAACACAATCAAAACGGATATTATCAGGTATTATTTATGACCAAATTCTACAGCATTGAAACTCTGTTGCCAGACAAATGAACTGAAAACTTTACAGACGGATTTTATATAGACCTAGATAGATCAATCTCTTCATATGTATCTACAGTATCGCCCATACACCCCTGCCACCTTTTAATAGACAGTTAATTGTCTTCTAAACCAAATATACACAATCAAAACTGATATTATCAGGTATTAATTATAACCAAACTCTACAGCATTGAAACTCTGTTGCCAAAAGTATTTTTCGTAGTGGTGTACTCATCTTTGGACGGCAATATATTCATATTTTAGGCAACAGTTTCAATGCTATAGAGTTTGAACACAAATAAATATTTGATAATATCCGTTTTGATTTGTGTTTTTGATTGATTCTACTAGACATAATAGAATCCTGATTTATTTGGTTTAGAAGAAAATTAACTTTCTATAACATAGTGGTAGGCGTGTACTTACTTATGGGCGATACGATATCTATCTATCTCTGCATCTATGATGATCTGTGCATATCTGTTTATTTATCTGCAAAATCGATAACCCATTCTTCTCTCGGTTAGAACGCGGATATTTTGCCTTTTTCTTCCAATTTGTAAAGATTGGTTCAATGATTGCCAGAATTTATTCTCTTTGTTTTATTCCTTTTGAATGTTTTCCCGTGGCTATATTCTCTGTCTATTCAATTAAAATAAAACCGCCAACCAAAACTGTCAACATATGTTTCTCCAGTTTTTAAGTGGGTCTGGCTCTCTGGTTATCTATGTGTGCGTCGAGCATACAGGACGCACCAATGGAGCTAGAGGGCTGAAAATGTCAGCGTCTAGCCCATATTATGTCTTATTGGTTTTTAAAAAATTCCCCCATCCTCCAAAAAGAATTTCAAGCGTGAGGTTCAATTTACAATGTGAGTATATGCTAAATTGGTTCGTTTGTGTCCGGCTGTGTTCACATTTGGTTTTTGAAAATTCCGACTTTTTCGTGATCACTGCCCAACAAAAGGCGAGTGAAGTAAATTATTCATTGATCACCCCTTTTTCCAATTTTTTAATTGATCACCCCCAACACGGCATGCTGCCAAAAGACTTTGGTCACATGACGGTTTCTATTGAGTGACTAACCAAACCTGCTTTCTTTTCTTTTGTTTCCTTTATCTATCTATGAAAAGACTATATCAAATGGACATTTTTAGATCTTTAGATGTCTTTGAGGTTGGGTTTAATTTGCAGCGGTATCAACCCGTTACAAATCTAAATCATATGTCATGACGTATTGATAAAAATGTAATGCTGTCCCCACCCGTTCGTCACACCCTCCCTAACCCGAATATTTCTATACATTCCAGTTCCTATTCACCCTCTATAACTCCCCACTATGCTTCTTTTCATCAATCTAATCAAGTCCTTGAAAAGGTTAAGTGTATGTCTCTTAAGAGACAACCCCCAATGAAGTGTACGGCCGGTGCCAAAATCACAGTTTTCGTTGCATGCGTCAAGTAACAAGACTGGTCGAGACCAGGACTCTATTCTTACAAGTTTTTATAACCACCCCCTTGACAGGATGCAAGTCCACCGAAGGGATACTTCCACCCTAATCACACAGCTTAGAGTGAACTCGAATGGCTGCTGAGTGCAGAGGGAAATTTATCTTAATGAAGTTTTTTCTACACACCTGGAATCGAACCCGGAACCTTCGGCGTGCGAGTCAGACGTGCCAACCATTACACTATCCGAGCGGTTCTATTCACTATCTATAAACCTGATTATTCATCTTTCCATCCATTTAATCAAATCCTTTAAAGAATGCAAAAAATCATGCCAAAAGACATAGTTCATAAATGATAAGCCTTTCATAAGAGCATCAAACGGCTGACCGAGTCTCCACTGTACCAAATGATAGGCTTTTACAATCACAAGGCAAAGATCAGCCATTCAAAGTACACCACAAAGTACTGCCACTTGATCGTACGAGTATGGCGACTTCTAGGAGAGCACATTCTCATGGAGCAGCGTGTGCGTGAGAAAGGACAGGTTGCACAGTCCGGTGCCAGCTTGGCAAGATGTTCTGTTAATCGGCGGCAGAGCATTAGCCGAGACGACCGCAGAACAATCTTTTTGCTGCATACAGCACTTGGTATTTCCAGACGGTTACCCGTCTTGGCAATGACCAGGCCCGACGTCGCGTAACTTCGGTGGTCGTACGAGAACCGGGGTATCCAACGCGATTTGGCCGTATATATATATGATACGCACAGGGAATCGAACCCGGGACCTTTGCGTGTGAGGTAGACGTGCTAATTATTACGCTATCCGAGCGAACTATTCACCCTCGCTAACAGCAGATTATTCGTTTTTCCATCCATCTTGAAGGAATTGGCCGTATACACCACATATGCATACGGATCAATATATATAGTGACGGATTGTCTACACCCGGGACCCTAGGCTGAGCTTTGGTGAGGCTCCCTCTGACCTTGGCCCCTGCCCCACCCTACGTTATATAGAATAGACTGACGTTAAGTCCCGTTAAATAACTTGCATCGTTGAACTATGCATAATTTACTACGTGCATAATATCATAAAGTTATATGAATCAAATACAAAATCTAAGGTACACTTAAACTATTATGTTGTACACTCAATTAAACCATTTCTGTTTGCTTTCGGTTCCCATTCTCCCCCCGAGCCACTGGGCTTAAGTCTACTCAGCCTAATGATCAACCCGGCACTGAATGTATGTAGTTGGTTGCTTTTGGCATTAGGAAACTTTCAGTTTCAACTAACATCATTCAAAAGCAGGTGTGGTTAGTCACTCAATAAAGAACGTCACGTGAACGTCTTTTGGCAGCATGCCGTGTTGGGGGTGATCAATTAAAAAATTGGGGGGAAAAAAGAGGTGATCAATGAATAAGTTACTTGGGTTTGTTTGGCAGTGATCACTAAAACGTCTGAATTTTCAAAAGATACAAGCATGAATGCTGCCTGACACAAACTAGGGATCAATTTAGCATAAACTTACATCGTAAATTGACCCCCCCCCCCACACACACACACTAAAAACCTATTATGGGGAGGAATTTAAAAAGAACAATAAAACGTTTTTATTGGACATAATAAGGAGTAAATGTTTGAATTTTCAGCCCACTAGCTCCATTGGTGCGGCCTGTACGCGTGATACATATATACATAGTCAGCTAGCGAGCCAGTCAACTTGAAAACTGAAGAAACATATGTTGACAGTTTTAGTGACAGTTTCTGATATTGCTATTGATTGTATCGTGACAGCTGGAATACCAACGTGTATTTAAAAGAAATTGTCAGAATTGGCGTCTGTTTGTCTATTCTACCATTGCAGATGAAAGAAAATAGGCATAATATACAACCAATCACTATTTAAACGTAACGGAAATGTCCAGTCTTTGAAACAAGCTGTGACGGGCGATGAAAAGTGTGTACTTTACAACAACGTGGAGCGTAAGAGATTGCGGAAAAAATGAAATGATCCATTACTAACCTTACTAAAGGCCTGTCTTCATCCAAAAAAGGTTATGTTCTGTATATGGGTGGATTGAAAGAGAGTTATCTACTATGAGCTCCTTCCAAAAAAGTAAACGATTGATTTGAACAAGTACTGCTTCCAGTTAGACAAATTTAAGGCAGCAATCAACGGTCGGAAAGCTTCCGGAATTAGTTAACAGAAAGGACGCAATATTCCATCAGGATAACGTGAGACCACACGTTTCTTTGGTTACTAGGCAAACATTGATACAGTTTGATTGGAAATGTTTCACTCATTCGGCGTATTCACCAGATATTGCACCTTTGAATTACCAATTATTCTGTGTCTTTATAGAATTCTCTCAATGAAAATAAATCCCATTCCTTAGAAGACTGCTAAAGGCACATAGAGCAGATGTTAGATGATAAAGATTTTCTAGGAAGATGGAATTATGAAGTTGCCCGAAAGATTATCGAACAGAACGGTAAATATATTGCTCGGTAAAGTTTTTAAAAATGTCTTTTATTTTTATGTAATAAATGAAAGAACATTTTTGTTCAATATGTATCTTTCTATCTATAGTCATGGCCAAAGGTTTAGAATCACCCATAAAAACAGCATTTTTTGCAATTATCCATCAACATTTATTCGGTTTACGAAAGGTTTTTATAAGAATGCTCTACTTTCGGATGGCGGGGAGACCTACATATCCGTGAATTTTCTGTACGGGGATTAACTAGTTAGATAATAATAGAGCCGAGTCTTAGCGGAGGCTCTTTTTGACTGGTGCTATGTTTTCTTTACTGACCCAAGAAATCTGGACCGTCACGAGATATGACGATAATCTTGCTATCTTTTGCTATCAATAAACTCCTTATTAAATCTTACTGCTTACATCAGGAAAGAATAAAGGACTAGCACAGCTATTCACATATTGCATAAGAGAAAGAAAAGAACCTAAACACTTCTGTCTAGGAATAGTGATCCTACGCCACAAGAAAGGAGATAACAGCGGCCTTGGCAACTACCGCCCTATTACACTACTACCTTACATATATAAATATACTCACAATCAGACCAACAGGCACTCTAGATGAAAACCAACCAAGTGAGCAGGAAGGCTTCAGAAGCGACTACTCAACAATAGATCACCTACATGCAATGCATCAACTAATCGAAAAGTCATTACAATACAACAAACCACTTTGTGGGCCTTTGTAGATTATGAGAAAGCATTCAACTGAATGCGGGAACAAGGAGTCAACTAAAAATTACATACAAATCATTCAAAACATATACGAAAATGGCACTGCAATAGCTAGACTACCTAAAGGTACAAACAAGATAAAAATAGCAAGGAATGAGACAATATCACCTAAACTATTTACAGCGAGCATTGAAAGCATCTTTTGGAAAACCGATTGGAAGGGAATGGGAATAAACATAGACGGAGAATACTTAAGTCACTTGAGATTCGTCGATGACGTTTCCATGACGTCCGGAGCATTTGAAGAATTACAAAACATGTTGACTGATCTAAATAGAGAAAGTAAAACAGTAGACTTAAAGATGAGCAGAACAAAGACAAAAGTAATGTTCAACGATAAGGAGGGAGAAGCTCTGGAAGAGGTTGACGAATACATCTACCTAGGACAGGGAATAAAGTTAGAGAAAGACCATGACTGCGAAATAAAACGATGCATAAGGATAGGTTGGAAAGCATTCGGTATAAATAGAGACATTTTGGCAATGTGCCTAAAGTGTAAAGTGTAAAATGGTTGCATAATACCAGCTATGACTTACGGATGTGAAACATGGAATTAACAATACGAACAATACCAACTTGGAATCGCACAGAAGACCATGTAAAGAGCAATGCTAGGGATAACTGTAAGAGATAGAAAAGGATCAACATGGATCAGTGAGATTGAGGGATGTTATACAAATAATTAGGCAACAAAAATGGAGATGGACTGGGCACCTAGCAAGAAGAGATGACAATAGATTGGGCAAAAGACTAATCGATTGGTGCCCATTGGATAGTAAACGCAAACCAGACACAAGATGGAGGGATGAGATAGAAAGGTTTGCCGGTAAGACGTGGCAGAGATTAGCAGAATCGAGGTCGTCATGGAAGGCAATGGGGAAGGCCTTTGTCCAGCAGCATATATATAAAATACACTATTATAATGCCCTAAACAAAATAACAAACTACCTATATTATGATACAGCTCTAAAAAAAGAACAAACTAAATATAAGAATTATAGCTTGTGGGAGGTGGTGCTTTATCAGCACTGCTGGGGAACCATGGTAGAAATACTGTATTGTTTTTAAATCCCCGAAACAGTTCCATGGAAACAACTGATGATGCCTACAAGAAAGATATGTTACTTATAGTACTATAAGATCTAATTATGTGTAAAACATAAATACCTCTGATCATACCTCATTAACAGTTATTAGTGAATAATTGACTTACATGACAAGTAATGAAATACACGAATAAACATAACATAAAACCATTTCTGTAGGAAAGATCTTTAGTTTAAAAACATTTTCCAGAAATTTAGAATTCAGAACCACAAAACATGACTAAATTCATGCCTTCCGATGTTAATTGCAAAATAAAATTGGTTCTTCTTGCGTAATGTTGCTGTTTCTAACTCAGCGATTAGAAGCAAAATCGCTGTTTGTTCACATACTTATAACAGGTATGATACATATGTGTCGGCTGCATAGGCTAAGCCTATAGGCTTCATATTAACGAGTAGGGTAAATGAAGCAAATTTAAGCCAAGAAGGAACAACGTAACAAAATAGATTTGTATTTATTTCGTGGAAAGAATGTTTTAACGAGTGGAAAATCTGCTTAGTCAGACGACACAATGGCCGCCGGCGTCTCCATTAGAGCGAGTCTTTGTAAGCAACAAGCAGCGTGACACATTTCTATCGTTAACGCTTCCTGATTCTCAAACAAGGGGCCTTGCGTCACAATGCCTAAGCGGCCATGGAAGACCCCGAAACACAGCGTTCCATCAAACACTAAAAGACACATTCCGTCTTTGTTCACCTCTTTAAGCTGCTAAACCTCCTACAAAAGAGTGAAAGGAAAGAAGAAATAAAACAGACAAAATGGCGGTGCAAAGAGACAGAAAAGAGTGAGATAAAGAGAAAGAAAGAGAGAGAGATAGATAGATAGAGAGACAGACAGAGTGAGAGAGTAAGAAACAGAAAGAAACAGAGCGAGAAAGAGAAAGAGAGGGAGAAAAGAGAGAGTGGCAGAAAGAGTGAGAGAGAGAGAAAGAAAGAAAGAAAGAGAAATAAACAGAGAGAGAAAATACGGAAATATCGACGTGGTTAGAAAGAGATATAGAAAGAGAGAGAATGGGAGAAAGGGTGAGAGAGAAGAAGAAGAAGAAGAAGAAGAAGAAGAAGAAGAAGAAGAAGAAGAAGAAGAATAAGAAGAAGAAGAAGAAGAAGAAGAAGAAGAAGAGAGGGGGAGTGTCGTGAAAAAAGGTGAAATATTAGAAATATTGCTATTTAAAAATGTTCGCTGATTGCTGGCTTGGTTGGGTTACTGCGTGACAACACTATGCAACGTAGTTTTGTTTTTTTGTTCCTGGGTAATAAGTGTTATTTTCTTAAAAAGTATAGAAAATGTCAATTATTCCCTTCAAACTTTGCTTTTGTGACCAGGACAGTGATATTTTAAAATCGACTTATTTCCAATTGGACAACGGGTGAACATGCAGATCATTAATCACATAAACAAAAACAACTACATATCACTTGTCAGGTCACTAAAGCAACCTTTGAAGGGAATAATAGCCATTTTCTATACTTTTTACACAAGCAATCAGAAAATAACACTCACTACCCAGGAACAAAAATCGCGTTGGAGGGTGTAATTGTTAGGAAGTATAGTCTAAGTCTATCGTTTTACTCTAAATCCATTTGTTTTTCAAAATCTCTTCGTATGGTTCCCAATTTTATCGAGCTTATAAATTGTTGGTCATGGTGGCCAAGTGGTTAGTAGCACGGAAACTGGACCAGCGAGCCGAGTTCAAACTCCGGCTGTGACAATTTGCACTCACTTTGCACTAATACCCTTGGGAGAAGCATGATTCAATATCAGGCCATCATCCAGTGCCATGAGAGATTGGAAACTTACAGAGTAGGGAACGTGTTCTTGAAAGGTAAGTTTAACTAGTATATTCTCAAGCAAAATAACCCTGCGACACCCTCGATGGTAGAAATGGATGGATGACCTTTAAAATATATACAGTATCGCCCATAAATAAGTACATCCCTACCACTTTTTAATAAAAATGTAATTGTCTTCTAAACCAAAAATTCTATTAATTCTAGTAGAATATTACACAATCAAAACGGATATTAACAAATGTTGCCGTCCAAAATGACTACACTAACAGAGTTTCAATGCTGTAGAGTTTGGTCATACATGCTACCTAATAATATCTATTTTGATTGTGTAATGTTCCACTAGAAATAATAAACACTTGCTATATTTGGTTTAGAAGAAAATTAACTTTCTATAACATAGTGGTAGGGGTGTACTTATTTATGGGGGTATACGGTATACTCTAATAATGAACAGTGTGATGTTTTTGTTTCACTGTCGGTAACAATTGACTCTTCCACTGGAAGGTTAACATTTGCTGAAAGATTACTTACTACCTACCGTTTCAAACTATGCACGCTTTAGTAAACGAATTCAGTATTTTTTTCTAAAAGAACATAAAACAAAATATCTCATTCAAATATATCAATTAACGAATAGATCACATGGAAAAATGAATCAGGACTCACGTTATATAGCAAGCTAAACCTGCTGGCCTTTGTTAGTGGGTTCGATCAGTGTCACGATAGCGCCAGGATGACCCACCACCCTCTCCTCTTGGTGCAATGGATAGGTGCTATCCCGGGGCAACTGATCCTTCGAGACTTGACATTGTATACTTTTTTTAGGCCACAGGGCGAATCTTTGGCTAAGTGAATAAGGATCGAACTTTTGTCAAATTTCTATCAATCTTATTATATCGTTTTTCTTTTCCAAATCTGCGTCAAGGGCACCTTTGTTCGGGAAATATTCAAGATTATTTCAATTTTTCAGAATTAGGACAGTGTGGCTGCTCCAATTTTCAAAGGATGGACATTTTTTACAGCTGTACATCTTTGACTGTGCTCACGACGGAGAAACACCGGGCCACAAACGTGACAAAAGCACACTCGTCCACATGGGCGTCGGCTGGGAGGGAAGCAAACAGGGCATTTGATGCCCTCCCACCCTGGATCAGGCCTTCTCATCGAGGGCGAGGGGTGTTGAAAGTTATATAGATTATAATTCTTCAAGTAGTCAAACGTGAAGGGAAACCTTTTCCCTTTTAAAGGGTCAAACGTGAAGGGAAACTCTCCCGCCCTTTAAGTGGTCAAAAGTGTAGGGAATCTTTCTCTCCCTTTAAGAGGTCAAAAATGAAAGAAATTTTCTTTTCCTTTTTAAGGGGACAATAGTGTAGTGAAACTCACCCCCCGGTCAAAGGTGACGGGTATCTCCATCTTTAATGGGGCAAAAGTGAGGGAGCCTCCGCTCTTAAGGTGTCAAAGATGAAGGTAAATTTTTTTTTCACCATTGAGGGGTCAAAAGTTTAGGGAAACCTTTTTTACCTTCAAAGGGTCAGAAGTGAAGGGAACATTTTTACAAATCTCTTTCAGATTTGTAAAAAGGTTTCCTTTCACTTTTGACCCTTTGAAGGTGAAAAAGGTTTCCCTTCACTTTTGACCCTTTAAAGTTCTTTTTTTACACCTTAAATATCTAACACGGCGTAGACGAGTACTTTAGCTAGTCTATCTATACCAGTGGTTCCCAACCTTTTCAAGGTGATTCACCACTTTTGTCAATAAGATTACTAGTTCCTCTCCTTTCATTTAAGTAAGTTGCAGCAAAGAATAATTTCAAATAATTATTTTATTTTGCGTATAATTAGACAGCTTTATAATAAGAATTAGTTTAATTTCCTAATTGTACAGCTGTTGTACAGAAAGCAAGAGCAACTCTTTAGGAATGTTATGATTTGCGTATCCGGCCACCTGTGGCGGAAATGTAAGTGACCTCGATCACCTTGGGAGATGGGTGTATTGCATTATTGTTGTAAACAGGAAATGGTGATAGGTCATTGACTCCGTGAGACACCACGTATGCATTGGGAAGATCTATAAAGCAGACCCAAAAGAAATCATCTCGGCCTGGGAAGCGGACAGAAACCGCGACACTCAAAGAAGACAGACAGACATCAGCGGAACCGAAAGGCACGACACCGCTGTCCCCTCTCGGGACAGCCTGGCGATTCTTCTTATCTTCTCTCTCCCACTCTTCACTCTCCCGCCGACAAGGATGTATGTTGTGTAATAAAAATATGTCCAGATATTTTTACAAGCAAGTCTTGAGTTTCCTTTCTATCCAAGCCCAGGACTTATGTATAAGGGGGTACTATATAACAGGAACACATAATTTGAAATTCCAATTTATTACAAAAGTCTTTATTCCCCCTTGGACTACCTAAATTCCGCCCTGAACTCAGAAAATGCAAAACAATCCGAGTGATTAGAAACTAAAGTATAATATTAGGGGGTCTGCGTTCGCGCTCACACCGATTAGAGACCCAACGGGTCACTGGGCTGTGTAGTATCATCTAAAAACGTTTTAAATAAAAACAAGCCTGGCTGCTGCAGGGTCAAACTTCACGTCTACTTCTATTACGACAGATGATTACTGCAACTTGTGTATTGTATATATGATAACTAAATTCGCAAATATATAAGACTTGTCAGTTTAGCTCAGTTGGTAAGAGAGCCACACACCAATCACCTGTTCCTGATTTCAAATCACTGTAGGGAGATGTTAATTTTATATATCGGTTTGGTTTAACGTGACGTTATAGAAAAACAGTAAATAGTTTACTCCCTTGAATTAGATCAGGATTAGTTCTTGTTCTTGTTCTTCTTGTTAGGGGGAAAACAAAGTCAACTCCAACTTGGATTAGAGTTTGACAATATTTCCAGTGGTCTGCCTGGTGGCTGAGATAGTTACGGTGCTAGAGAGCCGTGTTCAAATGTTGTTAAAAAACAAGATTCCAAATGTTAATTTTCAAGGCAGATCGGCTCTCTTTGCTTGAAAGCCTTGCGCAATCTTTAACTCCTATTTTGTGCAATTTGGCCTTGTGCCGAGCTAAGGTAAGCTTGGTGAATGTCAAGAATAGAGACTTTAGGAAATGAATTAACATTGAATAAGAAAGGAATAAAAGAATAGGTAATAGGACGGAATAAAGGAATCGAATGGAAACGAATAGCGAATAGAGAGCAATAAATAAACATTGAATAATGGAGGATAAAGGCACAAAGAGTCACGGAGAATAAAAGAACGGGGTCTGGTTAGTCAGGCAATAGAAACCGCCGCATGACCGACGTCTTTTGGCAGCATGCCGTGTTGTGGGTGATCAATTAGAAAAATGGAAAAAATGGGGGATCAATGAATAAGTTACGTCTCTCGCATTTTGTTGGGAAGTGATCACTAAAAAAGTATGAATTTTCAAAAAACAAGCGTGAATGCTGCCGGACACAGACTAAGGGACCAATTTAAAATAAACCTATATTGTAAATTGAACCCCCCCCACTAAAAACCTATTTTGGGGGGACTTTTTCAAAAATCAAAAAATCATTTTCCCTTGAGAGGAGTGTGTGCGCAAAGTTTCTACTAGTTTTTTCTAGCCATAATAAGGAGTAAATATTTAAATTTTCACCCACTTGAATGGGCTTGTACGCGTTATGCATACATACATAGCCAGCCAGACCAACTTGAAAACTGAGGAAACCTATGTTGACAGTTTTTTGTGACAGTTTTGGTTGACGGTTTCTAATAGAGAATAGAGTAGAATGGTTGAATATAGAACAAGTGGAGAATGGAGAAGAATAAGAGAATCAAGAATGAAGGAATGTTGAATAAGTAAGTATAAAGGAGTGTCGAACAGCGACGAATGGTGAGAACAATAACCGGGTTTGAATGGTTGTATTGAAAAGAGAAAGGGTCGGACGACCAGAGAATGACAAAAGAATAGAGGAACTTTGTGGGTCTGGTCTGGAATGGAGTGGAGTACGGGCAGATGAAGGGGAAAAAAGGTTCAGGGGAAAGAGCTTATGGGCGTAGCTTGCCAAAAAAAGACTGAAAGAGTCTGGAGCGTTTTGAAGTTGGAGAGAGTTTTGATGAAGAAACCGAAATAAGCATTTTGGAAATTGGAAAACGAAGAATGAAAAATAAAGAAAAGGAAGAGTGAATGAAAAAGGAAAAAAGGAAAAAAGTGGAGGGGGGAGGAAGGATACATGAATGATGCAAGAATTGAGAAATGAATGAAGGAACGAATGAGAGGAAATACAAAATGAGTATATGGAGATAGAGGATAACATTATTGGAAGAAGAAGAAGAAGAAGAAGAAGAAGAAGAAGAAGAAGAAGAAGAAGAAGAAGAAGAAGGACAAGAACAAGAACAAGAAGAACAAGAAGCAAGGGAAACTGACCAAGAAAAAGAAGAAGGAAATGAAGGCAGAAGAGGCGATAGAGAACTTGGTTAGGAAGAAGAAGAAAAAAAAGAAGACAAAGATAAAACTTGAAGGAACAAAAATGTGTGTAAAGAAAGAATGAAAGGTTGGAAAGAGAAGAAAGAAAATTACGAACAGACTGGAAAGAAGGAGACGAATGTGTAATGGAACCGTGTGAAAAAAGTGAAAAACAAAGGTATAAGAGGAGAGAGGGGAAAAAGACAATAGTAAACTTAACATTACCCACAATGCAGTTGACAAGTTGAATAGAAAGGCAGGAGAAGAAAGAAAGAAGCACACACACACACACGCACGCGCACTATATATA
>VCCN01005116.1:2470499-2480513 GCA_006491835.1 Architeuthis dux | reverse complement strand
AAATATATATAATAGAAACCGTAATCCATTTGCTAGAAATATCGGATAATTATATTATTGTGCGAGCAGGAAGACTCTCTGGTGCAGCACAATCTTTTCATCCCCATCACACCCCAATGTGGCCTTTTATCCATACGCAGCTAAGCTTAGTAAATATTTAAAAAAATATTTCGAATGCTGATTTTCAAAGTAAGCAAGCCTTTACCACCTAGAAGAGTTGAGAAAAAGAATGAGACGAAAGAGAACAAGAAAAAGGTAGAAAGAGAAGAGGAAGACAAAGAAAAAAGAGATGAAAGAACAAACAGAAGACAGAGAAGAAGAAGAACAAACAGAAGACAGAGAAGAAGAAGAAGAAGAAGAAGAAGAAGAAGAAGAAGAAGAAGAAGAAGAAGAAGAAGAAGAAGAAGAAGAAGAAGAAGAAGAAGAAGAAGAAAGACAAGTAGTGGACATAGAAAGAGACGATGAAGAAAAGAAGCAAACGAATAAGAATAAGGAGAAGAAGACGAAGAAGAACGAGAAGAAGAAGAAGAAGAAGAACGAGAAGAAGGACGAGAAAAATAAAAAGAAGAGGAAGAAAACGAAAAGAGAAGAAGAATACAAGGTTCTATGACGAAATCTATGAAAACAATTCCATGTGACACCTTCAAGCTATGAATGAAATAGAAAGAAACGAAGAAATTAAAGATAAAAAAAGCAAAAAAGCGTGACTGGGGGGGGGATGAAACCCCTAAAATAAATAAGCCCACTCTTCGACAAAGAGACCCCGAAGAAAAGAAAAGAATGAGTGAATGAATGGAAGAACAAGTAAAGAAAGGAAGGAATTCTTTATATTGTCGTTTCGACTAAGATGGGATATTTTCGTGAATAGGCCCTAGATAAACATTTTTTTCTTTCTCTCTTTTCTTGAGCTATCGTCGGCAAGACAAGATTAGGTAAATCCTGCCATTCCGTTAGAAATGGAGAGTGGATGGGAGAAAAATAAAAGATGTGTTCGTGGCTAGCAGGGAAAAAGGAGAAACGAAAGCTTTATTATCCGATGTTTGGGATGATTTCATTGGTTGATGACATTAGCAATAAAAATACACGAAGACACGTTTTGCAGCCCAAAATGACGGTCAGTAGACATGTTTTAGATGCACTATATGTGAGTTACGTCCCTTGCTAAGTGTGGCCAATTTAGATGTTTTTGGTTGTGTCTAAATGTCAGAAATTTAGATGATTTTTGATAAAATAAATGATATTTATATTTAATTTATAGTAATAAAATAAGTAGTATTGTTAATAAATTAAGTAATATTTTAATAAAATAAATGTTGAAGATTAAAATTACATTTAATTTATTAATAATATGTAATATATTTCCTAGATTTTAGATATATATCGAGGTGTTTTAAAATGTGTTTGCCTCAATTTCAGATGTAAAAGAATAAAGTTGGCAACTTGCTAGATCCTCAAACGAAAAATGAACTAGCGCATCTATGATCTGGCTTTCAGGCGTGGTTTTAAAATACCGCTCTTCTAGGGAGTGCCGGTTGTCAAGCAATTGGCAGTACGGAAATTGGAGTCGGTAAGCCGGGTTCAAACTCCGACTCTGCGTTCACTTTGTACTAATGCCCTTGGAAAAGGCATGAATCCATATTTCCTCTCCCCAGCTATGGGTAAAATAGGGGGTGGAATGAGTGAGGCCACTTTGGGTCAATTGCACACATCGCAAACCTTGAAGAACCATTGAAGTCTTGCCGAGGCAGAGAAACATGTGATGTGTGGAGGGCCCGGGCAGTGAAGAATGGAGCCCTAGCCAGCGTAAGGGTACTACTTTACTTGTTTTTATTACACGTTCTTCTTCTTCTTCTTCTTCTTCTTCTTCTTCTTTTTTGCATCATTTGCAACAGGAATATAAAACGAGGACAGTATTAGAATTGCTTCTTTCAATATTAAAAACTAAAATCCAACTCAAGTGTATCTATTTGGGGTTTGAAAACCAGTGACAATTCATATCACTAAGATGTTAATGATGATCACGAGTGATTGAGTAACTATGAGTTGGACAGTTGAAGAGATGATGGTACATTGTATAAATGAAGCACTTTTATGAATAGAAGACCACAGAATGGTAAATTCTTCGAGGTATAAAAAACCAAAACAGTCACAGCATGAAATAATAAAGAAAACGACCATGACTGAATGCTGAGAACGTAAACGTTATTCTCGTTACTAGCTGTAAAATAGCCCTACGGGCTGGATTTTCACCTAGTTGCTGTGGAAGGCCTAAATGGGGCTCTTGGACCGTATAAGAGTGTAAACTGTTTTTTCAGGCGTATGTTACTTCAGCCTCGGATTTTTATTAATAGATAGATGAAAATCAGATCATTATTATTGTGATGATCGCGATACAGACCCAACACTATTATTATTCATTTGCAAATCAGCTGGAATTATTTTTTTTGCATTCTTCAAGTGCATTTTAGGAGTATCTTAACTCAATACCTCTGGCAACAATGCACCGGTTCGGATACTTAAAGATCATATACAGATGAACCGAATCGAACTTTTAATTTTATATAGATAGATGGAAATCAGATAATTATTATCGGGTTAAACTCAAAGCCTGGGGGATTACGCAGAAAATACCTTCAGCATACCTCTGCAAAATGTCCTGGCACTTTGCTGCGTTTGGTTGAATTCTATGCTGTAAGTAGTCTTTCATGATTTTGAGCCCGTTCGCTGTTGCAAGGTTTACAAGAAATTCACCTCTTATGGAGCTGGACCATGGAACCTAAGAACCATTCATCGTGCACAAGAGAGGATATGCTTAACATCACATGGAGAGACCACAAGACACAAAAACAAACAGGAGTTAGAGATATCATAGAATCCATTAGAAAACTGAAATGGCAATGGGCAGGTCATATTGCAAGAATGTCAAACAACCGCTGGAAATCACGACTCACAACGTGAATCCCAAGGGATCATTGTGGCCCACAGAAAATAAGACGGCGCGACGATTTAAACAGGTTCAGGAGATATTAGTGCCGCGCCGTCCGTGATAGAGAGAGATCTGGCGAAACGATAGACGGTAAAGGGCTGATGATGACCAAGTAGTCTTTTATCAGTCGTGTTACTGTAAACATTGATTAGCAATGTTGACGACGAAGATGACTATCACTACAGTTTCAAATCGTTCTGCTGGACCGAGTCTGACACAGGGCCAATCAGCAAAAAGGATTTACTAAGATTAAATTCACTTTCCATACTCTGAGAAATAATCATAACGGATTGTGCCTACGTCGGCAAGAACCGAATGATTTTCGTTATTGTTGGCTTGTTTTCTTGTTCCAGACCCCAATCTCGTTTCTAGGGTTTTCTGAGAAAACAGAGACAGGGACAAGAGAAGGGAAAGAGTTAAAGAGAGAATATGTGGTGGTTGTAGCTGTTGATAATTACTTAGCAAGGCTACAATAGTTGAGCACTCAGTGAAGAGCAAACTCACTACACTGCGCGACGGGCTTGCTAAGAATGTCTCTAGCACAAGCGCCTTCCCTGGCTGTAATTGCTGAGAATTACATAGTGTCGCTCGTCTGGTACAAGACCACCATAGTGGAGCCTTCAGCGAGGATCAATCTCACTACACAGTAATGTTCTGTGTGACGGGCTTGCTAAGAATGTCTCTAGCACAAGCGCCTTCCCTGGCCGTAATTGCTGAGAATTACATAGTGTAGCTCGTCGGGTACAAGACCACCATAGTGGAGCGTTCGTGTGAGGATCAATCTCACTACACAGTAACGTTCTGCGTGACCGGGCTTGCTAAGAATGTCTCTAGCACAAGCGTCCTCCATGGCCGTAATTTGGAATATCATATCTGACAAGCCGGACGCAGATACGGGGCCCTTGGCATTGCTCTGTGTAGTCTGGACCAATGGGATCAGGGTTCGCCCTGTGACCAAGTCAAGTGCCATTATGTCCTCGCAACAATAGTTGATAAAACTAAAGAGAATGTTTGAGGAAGTTCCTGCCCCACACGTTCGTTGAACCGTCCTTGTGTCACATCCTGTTCTCGTTGGGGTTCGGGTAAATAGGAGCTTAGTAAAGATCAGTAAAGGTGCCTCGCCATTGACTAGTGGTTTGCATAAGGAGTTCGATTCTCACTGGCCTTTTGCCGTACTAAGTTAAGCTTAGTAAATATCACTGAGACGTCTCACTGTGAAGCAATGGTTAGCAAGCTAGTTTTGAAGACAATCTTTACTGAAGTGAGATCCATCCGTAATGGATCCCTTCAAATTGGAAGCCTTGGGCCAAAAGGAAAGTAAATATCAAGAACTTGTATGCGAAAGGGGAGGTAACAAGGAATGGACACGAGAAGCACATAAAAAAGAAAGAGAGAAGAAAAAGGAAAAAGAAAGAAAGATGAAGGGCCGAATAAGGAGAAGAAATAAAGAAAGTCAGAAAGAAAGAAAGAAAGAAAGATTACCGGGCTGAATACAGAACAGAAAGAAAGCAAGTGAGTGAGAAAGAAAGAAAGAAAGAAAGAAAGATCGAAAGGAAAAAAAAACAAAAAACAAACAAAATATCGGACAGAATACGGAAAAGTAAGAGAGAAAGACAGAAGGCGAGAAAGAAAGAAACAAAGAATGAAAGAAAGATAGATAGAGAAAAATAAAGAAAGTAAGAAAGAAGGAAAGATCGAAAGAAAGAAACAAATAAGATATAGGACCGAATACGAAAAAGAAAGAAGGACAGATTTAAAGAAAGAAAGAAAGAAATAAAGAAAGAAACCAATAAATATAACGAAAAAAGAATCGAGAAAGGAAGGCGAAAACTATAGGAATAACAGTGTAATATAAAATTAATGTAAAAATAATACAAAGAAAACAGATAGGGAAACAAAAGTGAAGAAAAAGAAAAAGGAAGTCATTGTTAGGCAGAAAGCTAACGACGATGAAGGAGAAAAGAAAATATGTAGACGCGTAGGAGGGACAAAAGTCGTTTCTGGGCGGAGAGCAGGCGGACAGCGAAGAAACGGCTTTTTTATTCTCCTTTAGGTTTTTCCAAAAACATCGTTAGGTTTTTTTTCTTTTTCGCATTTTGATTCTATTTGTCGGCCCCCGCCCCTTGCCCCCTTTTTTTGTTTGGCTTTAACGTTTATTTGCTTTGTTTGTATTTGGGGCATTTTTATTTTTGTTTATTTGTTTGAATTCATGTTTTCTTTTACATTTATTTTTAAAGGCTTAACTGTTTTTCTTTTTTGTTGGTGGTGGGTAAAGGGTGAATATTCAACTTTTTCGTATTGTTGTTCTAAAATGTTCATGTTTGGACTTATTTACAGAGACCAGCGGACGAGTAAAGAAATCATTTTCTGACCCCATTCACTCACCCTTACTCACCCATCTTATAGTCCACTTCCTCCTCTCTCTCTATCTTTTTCTTTCTCGATGTCTCGCTCCTTCTCGCTCTCTCTCAAATATTGTCTGTCTTTCTTTCTCCTAATATCTTTTCCTCTGACTTTTCTTTCTTTTTTTTCTCTTTCTTTTTACTTTCTTTCTTTCGTTTCCACTTCTTTTTCTTTTTCGTCTATCTTTTCGTTCCTTTCTTTCTTTCTTTTTTGTTACTGTTATTTTTTTCTTTCTTTTTCTTTCTTATCGTTTTCTTTCCTGTCCTTTCTTATTTTCTTTGTTTTTTGTTCCTTTGCTTTCTTTCTTATTCTCTCTCTTCTCTTTTTGTTTTCTCTTTCTTTCCTTCATTATTTCGTTATTGTTCTTTCTTTGCTTATCTTTCTTTCTTTCTTTCTTTCTTTCATTATTTCTTTCGTTCTCCTTCTGACTACTTATCACCCATTCTCTTTTATTTTATTCTATTCATCCCTCTTTTCTAACCGATTAGTATAAATCTCTTTTTCTCTCTTTCTCTTACTACATAGTTCTCCTTCTTACCCCCCTCTCTCTCTCTCTCCGATTCTCTCTTTGACCTCCCTATCATTAACGACCGACTCCCCTTCTCTTGTCCCCCGTCTCTGTTTTCTCAGCAAACCCCTAGAAACGAGATTGGGGGACTGGAATAAGAAAACACATCAACAATAACCAGAAAACATTCGGTTCTTGTCAGCTATCAGATAGAACGTCCGGATAGAATGAAAGGAAATAAAATAAAATAAAAAAAAAACAGCTCTGGTTAGTCACTCAATAGAAACCGTCGCGTGACCAAAGTCTTTTGGCAACATGCCATGTTAGGGGTGATCAATTAAAATATTCTAAAAAACGGGTGATCAATGAATAAGTTACTTACTCGCATTTTGTTGGGCAGTGATCACTAAAAAGATCAGAAAGTTCAAAAAAATAAACGGACACAAACTAGTGATTAATTTAGCATAAACTTACATTGTAAATTGTACTCGCCATTAAAAACCTATTTTGGTGGAAAATTTTCAAAAAAAGAACGAAATAATAATAATAAAAAGGAGTAAATCTTTAAATTTTCATCCCTCAAGCCCCATTAATGCGGCCTGTACGCGTGATACATACATAGCCAGCCAGCCAGACCAACTTGTAAAACTGAAGAAACCTATATTGACGCTGACTATGTTGTGTTGACAGTTTCAGTTGACGGTTTCTTAAAGAAAAGGGAAGGAAAAGGGGGAAAAAGCAAACTAAAAAGAAGAAAGGGCCGGATTATTCGAGTATAATGGGCAAAGCTTTTGAAATCATTGCACAACGTGCGAATCAATATTATTGAGTGTGTTTCATTATCAGTACATTGAAACCTTTTTCAATGAGCGAGTCATTATTTTAATCATATTCTCTGCTCGTACAAAGCCGGCACGAAGCGTCTGAACAATTCAGCCTGGTTCGCCCATTCATTCGACTAGAAAAGTATATAATAATTACTCTCTACACATTATGGTAAGGTTTGTTTTCAAGAGAATACCTCTAAAGAGACCCAGTCGTCCGTAATAGCCTGCACGCCGACCGACAATCACACCTCTATTTCCGCTATTGTGTTCGGGACAAAACACGGCATAAAATATTAATAAAGGGCCATTGTAGATAGCTGTTCAGTCCTAACGCAACATAAAAAGCTGGTTGGACCTAATGAAAAGACACTTTGTATGGGAATTGTTGTAAGGAAATAGTGTATGTTGGGTTCTGTTTATGCGGCATTGTCGTTGATATAAATACTCTGGGATATTGATCTGCGCATGTGCGGCGACGGGCCGCTTGCTGGCTAGCTCTAATACTCCCCCTACCATATACCGTCCACTGTTACCCAACAAAGACAGATGGAAACACAGAGAGAGAGGGAGAGAGATAGATAGAGAGAGAGAGAGAAAAAAAAAGAAAAGAAAAGAAAAGAAAAGAAAGGGGACTATAAGATGGGTGAGTGAGTGAGAGAGAGATGTGGTGGGGGAGAGGAAAAGAAAGAGCGCAAAGGATAGAGAGAAAACGTTAATATTAAAAAAAAGGGGAAGACAGAATTAAAGAAGAAAAAAAGAGAAATGGGGGAAAAAGAAGAAGCTTACATCAAAATCACGTTGGATACACCGTTTTTATGCGATCACCAAAGTTAAGCAACATAGAGCCTGGTCAGCACTCGGATGGGCGACCACTTGGGAGTACCAGGTGCCGTAAGCGAAAATGATGAAGTGAGTGACGCCACCTCGGGTGCGTGTCACCTCTTAGTCTATTTCGTTTATCGCAAGCCGAGACAAGAAACATTTGTGATATGGGAAGCCCGGGCAAAGACAGGTGATACCGTAGCCAACGTAAGGCCACTTGCTAGCTAAACAGATAGAGAAAAATGAGTTGATTAGAACGAAAGGTGAATAAATGGGTGCGTGCCGTAGAGCAATGTTGAACAAGATTATATGACAACCCATTGCTAGTAAGATCAAGTTACACTGGACGCACACCTCGCGGCCTTGTGCCAGACTTGGCTAAGTTTACTAAATCTGTACATTAGGACGATTTCTGTAGAATTAAAATTAGCAAGTTCTTTTCATAAGCCAGGTTGTTAATTTGACTCTCACTGAGTGCATCATTGGTGTGGCCTTGCACCAGACTAGGCGAAACATAATCAATATCTGTTTAAGTAGCTTTCTGGGGAGTGCATTAAAAGCCAGTATCACAAATCATACTGCATTAAATCAGCGCTCCACTAAATTAGTCTTGTACCAAACTAGGCTGTTTAGTAATAACCTACTTTGAGTGTGTTTTATTGAGCTATGGCTAGGCAACTAGTCTTACAAGCAATTCCGAGTTCGGCCCTCACCCAATGCTCTAAACTTGTGGTCTTGTGCCCGTCTAGGTAAATACTTGCAGTCAGAGAGGGAGAAAGGGAAAGACGGTGAAGGGGAAGAGAGAAAGAGAAAGTGAGAGAAAAAAGAAAAAGGTTTTGAAAAGTAAAAAGAGAAAGAAAGAATAATTTTAAAACAAAACAAAGAGAAAAAATATAAAAGTAAAAGAAGGAAAGAAAGAAAAGAAAGAAAGAATGAATAACAAAATAAAGAAAGAAAGATAAAAAGAAAGAACGAAGGAGAAAAGAAGGAGAGGTAGGAAGAAATGAAAGAATGAAGGAAGAAAAGAACGAATGAAAGAAAGAAAGATTAGAAGAAGGAAGGGAAGGATGGAATGAATGAATGAATGAATGAATGAAGGAAGGAAGGAAGGAAGGAATGACTAGTCGACATAAAAAGCAAACCGAGTAGTACAGAATTGAGAAAAGGCGGTGAAGAAACCAACAAATGTTTTACGATAACTGGGAAGAAATTAAGACGGGGACAAATCAAAAACAAGAGATATGAAGGGGGTGGCAAAAAAGTGGGAAAGAGAAGGAGAATAAGATAGAGAGAGAGAGAGAGAGAGAGAGAGGGGGGGTCTTGAAAATGGGAGAAAGAGAGGTGTGAGGAACATAGGAACATTGGGGCCAAGAAGAGAGAGTCACACAGACAGAAGCGAAAGAGGGTCGAGGTGGACAAGCCTGAGAGTAAGACCATAGATGCTCTAGTTGAATCTCATAGATTGCCATCCTGGGAGGCTGTCAAATGAGACCAATCAGTTAACACCATATCTCTCCCTTGCACTTTCAGTCATACATAAGGAGATAGAGGACACGATAGTGTTTCAGTATGTCAGCTTGTCAGTCAGTCATCGATACTACAGATGCCCACGCATCTAAAAGGCACGGACAACCGGAGAAGAAGCCAGGGAAATCGAAAGGGCAAAAGGTGGGCTGAGCGATGAGGAGGGCCAAACTGCACAGTTTATAGGACGTATTTATTTGCTATTCAACAAAAGCAGAATAAGACACAATGGTCGGACATTTAATGTGGTGAATCTATACTCAATATGATAGGAAGTACAACACTTACCCACGTTTTTGTCAAACTCCAGTCTACGTTGGAGTTGACTTTGTTTTTCCCCGTATCAACTACAAGAACAATCCTCACCAGATTTAGCATTCACGTTTAGCATTGACATTCACCAAGCTTACCATAGCTCGGCACAAGGCCAAATTGCACAACATGGGAGTTGAAGACTGTATTGTGCAATGCTTTCAAGCAAAGAGAGCCGATCTGCCTTGAAAATTAACATTTGGAATCTTGTTTTTTAACAGCATTTGAACACGGCTCTCTAGCACCGTAACTATCTCAGCCACCAGGCAGACCACTGGAAATATTGTCAAACTCTAGTCCAAGTTGGAGTTTGTTTTTCCCCCCGTAACATGAACAACAAGAAGAACAATTAATCTTCATCTAATTCAGGGGAGGAAACTCTTCAATGTTTGTCTATCACGTCACGTTAAACCAAACCTATATATAAAACTAACATTTACCTGCCGTGATTTAAAATCACGACCAAGTGATTGGTAGCCGGGTCTCTTACCAACTGAACTAAATGGACAAGTCTTATATATCTGCGAATTTACTTACGATACAAAAGTTGCAGTAATCCTTTTCAGTCGGAATAGAAGTAGGTGGAGTCTGACCCTGCAGCATTCAGGCCTGATAACCATGGTTTTCCAAAA
>VCCN01005116.1:2339375-2353073 GCA_006491835.1 Architeuthis dux | reverse complement strand
ATCACACTTAGAATGAGCTTTTTAAAGATGCATTACATCATTGTCATATGACATCCTAGACCAACAAAAAGTGGCTTTTCATAGACTGGCATGAACAAACAATCACTGTCCACTTTTGAAAACGAGCCTATTGTAAGAGGGTAGATAGCAAATTGGTATTTTCACCAAGAATAAATTATTAATCATCGCTACCCACAACACTGGTTTATTGCGGGGTTTACGTTATTCATGTGTTCTTACATTTATATGTATTTATGTATTTATCTATGTATCCGGATTTTGCCCAGCCCTAACCGTTCATAGTAGAAACTTGAAATTGTGCACATCGCCTCTATGAGCAGGGAAAGTGTTTTTTTGTTGTTTTTTTAAATCCCCCCCCAAAATAGGTTTTTAGTGCGGGGTGCGGGGTGTGGAGTGGGGTCCAATTTCCAATGTAGGTTTCTGTCAAATTGATCCCTTAGTTTGTGTCCAGCAGCATTCTTACTTGTTTTTTTGTGATCACCGCCGACCACCACTGTTTAATTCAAGAAGTAAAAAGAAGAATATATAGGTGGCGGTGACTCATAATTTCCCTTGGAATGCTAGTTTTAATGTGTTGTTGCACAACAACCAGGTGCACGAAAGGGGTCCTCAAGTGTGAATGACATTATTTCGATGGTGAATGAAAATCGTGGGGTGAATGAAGGTGAATGAAACATGAAGGATGAATGACGTAATTTACTCAGATATTTATAGTTTTTCTATTCTTAAATGATAAAAAGGATTACCATTATAAGAGTTGATAAGCCCCTTTTGTTTTTTAATGGCAGTGGAGCTGGACAAATTTGATGTTATTTCTCTATGTATTGTTTTTTAATTTCAAAGATACTTCCCAAATTTACTATTTCTGGGGTGACCTCATGATATAAAATAAATTATGTATAAAATCAGGCACAAAGGAAAGTAAGACGAACAAGCATCGTTGCTGCAGGGTCAAACTCCACTCCTATTACTGCAACTGCCGTAGATGTCATTTTTAGAAGGAGGGGGGCACATTTCCATTTTCTCCTAAAAGATTTGGCAGCGTGACGCAGTGCTCCTATTTGATTTTACTCACCCTAACAGGCTTGCAAAGTGCACAACTGGAATGTTTCCACATAAAAACTTGTTCAGCATTCAAAGGCACCGAAGGCTATAGTTTAGTTAGTGCAAAGGGACCCCCCGATCGTGCATGCCTTGTCCTAAAAATGTATTGGATAGTCTTTCTAGATGGCTGGACAATGTCTTTTACGCTTTAAAAAAATATATGCACAAAACTACCTAGTTGCGCGCCTGATACAAAGAGTCCTTTAATATTATATAAAATACCAAATCCAGTGTTGAACTGCTCACAGCTGCACTAAAACAGTGTTTCGTATTATGCTTGGAAAATTAGGGGGGGCGTGTCCCCCAGCGTCTACGACCCTGATAATAACAAACAATTATAGAAATATATAATTTTGTATAAATGTATTTATTTATGTGAATGAAATAATCCGTTGTGTATCTGTATGATACATTTTTGCTAATATCTCAGTCTTGTCAATTTATCTCAGTCAGTAAGACAACCTCCTGGTAATCAGTTGGTCATGAGTTCAAATCACGGTGGGGGCAAGAAAATACAATTTAGGTATGTGTTGTGGTTCTGAATGCTATATTTCAGGGCGGGTGATGAATTCAAATTTGAATTACACCGAATATTGTGTTTATACCCTGCTAAAATGTTGTTTTAGTTAGCCTTAAACTAGACCAATACATATATGGGAAGTCTGATATCATAGTCAACACGTGCGTAGCTGGGGGCCCTGGAGGATGCTTGACATTTAATGCAATGTTCCCAACACATTTGAGAAATTTGTTTTTTACTTCGAGAATTATCTTTGTAATGTTTTCATTCATTGGAAAAGGAATTTCACCTTCGCCAAAGAAAATCACGTTTTAGGAGATCTGAAGTGAAAATAAGGATCACACGAAAACACACATTTGTGCGTTAGGTGTCTCAGTTAGCAAGGGTTGTTTTTTCATTTTTTGAATCAAAAAGCTTGAAAGAAACAAGTAGCTCTACTTAAAGCGAGAATTTGCAAACCCTAACAGTGTGGATCCATCGGAAACCGTACTGGGGAATTTTTGAATGAAGGCAATAAACTGTATAATACGCAGGTACGGGAGTACTTTGATTGAAGAGGAGACTGCGATAAAGACGGCTGAATTATTACGTTACTGTCTATAATGTTGAGAAGGGTCATCATTCATTCGTTTTACGGACTATTGAACTCCTTCTGTTACGGTTATTACGTATTACACCTGAAGAAAGCCGAAGAATGAATTGGCCAAAACATCGTGTGAACAACATAAACAAGAATGATTTCAATAGTCCGAAAAAATACCTTTGAAGAAGGCTACACGTGTTTGTTCGTGGACGTTTATGTCGATTATATATTTTCAATGAATGTGTGACCAAGTATACAGGGAGCGTTTATGAAGAGGTCCCTATATTGAATCGATGAGAGGAATACAAAATGCAACAGGGAAGGAGATAAAGATTGAGTTGGGGGGGGGAGTATTTGCTCGGAGGGGGCAAATGTTACAGAGGGACGAATTGGAACCTGGGGAGATGGAAAGAGAAAGTGAGAAGGAAGGCAGAAAGAAAAGAGAGAAAGAGGGAAAAAAGAGACAAGAAAGATGCACAGAGAGGGGAAGTTGAAAGAGAGTGTGTGTATTAAGGAGCGAAGGTAAATAAAGTTAGCAAAAGACATAGAAAAGAAAGAATATATATATAATCCGTATTCGACAAATTACCCCCTATTGGTGTCAAAATAATTCAGTACGTGCTTTTTGGGAGAATGCTCGATACCTATGGTAGAGCGGTAATATAAATGATTTTCTTTTTATTGATCCACAACGAGTTGTACAAGTTTCACTCTCTGAAAAGTGGATATTCAATATATATATATTATGTGGGTGCATTAGGATGAAAAAGACAGAGAAAGATAAACAAAAAGAAAGACAAGAAGAAAGATGATAGAGGAAAAGAAAAGATCGACTTAAAGGGGAAGAAAGAAAGAAAGATGAATGAAAAAATAAGATAGACAAAGGGAAAAAAACGAAAGAAAAAAGAAATATGGAAAGATGGAAACAAGAATGAAAGAAAGACAGAATCGCACGTAAAATAGTGAACGTGAGTAGAAAGTAAGACAACCGAAGGAAACAAAGAAGGATAAAGGAGACAAATAAAAATAAGAAGGAAGGAAAAACAAAGAAAGACAAATTAAAAAGAAAAGGAAGAAAGAATGTACGCTGAAAAAAAGTGAAAAGGAAAAAGAAAGAATGAATGATTGAAATAAAAAATGGAAAAATGCAGACACAATTCAAAGAAAAGTGAAGATATAATTAGATAAAGAAAGAAAGGATTAGAAGAATGAAAATGTGTGGAAAGTAACAAAGAACAATAAAGAAGAAAGGATAGTGAAGAAAGAACGAAAGAAAGGAAAGTGAAATAAAAAGAAAAGAGATATAAAGAAAGAAAAGGGCAAGAATGAAAGAATGATAAGAAAGAGGGAAAAGGAATGAATGAAGTCTTATTATCGAAGATTGAACGTTTCTAGTGAAGTAAAAATAAAAGTTCGAAAGAAAGAGAGTGAACGAAAACAGAGAGAGAGAGAGAGAGGAGAGAGAGAAAGGATATATATATATATATAGAGAGAGAGAGTGAGAGAGAGAGGGGGGAGAGAGAGAGATGGAAAGGAAGGAGGTAAGAGTTGAGAATTATCGGTAACACAAGTGGACGGCGGAGAAGGCTCATGTTGTCGGCCAGTGGGATGGAAAGTGGGGAAACAAATGAAGCATAAGAAATACAGAGAGAGAAGATGGATTGGATGAGGAGGAACAACGCGGAGAATAAGTGAAAGAAAGAAAAAAGAAAGAAAGAAAGGAAGAATAAGGAATAAGAGACAGTAATCCAAGAAAAGGAGAACTATCATTCCAATGGAAATTATGAACCACCGCCACCCATATATGCTGTGTCGGGGGTAATCAATTAAAAAGTTTGAGAAAGGGGTGATCAATGAAAGTTACTTCTCTCGCTTTTTATTGGGCAGTGATCACTAAAAAAAGGTCTGAATTTACACTAATCTGAACTAAACTAATTTTACCCATAGAGAGAGAGACAGAGAGAGACCTCGTTTAGAGGGAAGGATTCATTCATCCATTTATTGTCGCTCGGTAGGGCTCGATGAAGGTGGTAGGACGGGGGAGGGCCTTTTGTCTTGCGTTACTGAACGTAGTGTAGAGATCGGTCTCCTCCTTAGGAAGATTACCGGGATCGCTACGGAGGGCTCTCTACATGATCCCAAGATGCTTACAGTCCCTGATATACACAGTTGATCACCCATCTAGGTACTGACCAGGATCGACGTTGCTTAACTGCTGAGAACGTACGTCTGTCCAACGCGATTCGGCCGTAACAGGGAAGAAGAAGAATTAACACAGAAAATCAGGTCTGGTTAGTCACTCAATAGAAACCGTCCAACATCCTTTGGCAGCATGCCGTGTTGGGGGTGATCAATTAAAACATTGGAGAAAGGGGTGACCAATAGATGAGTTACTACTCTCGCATTTTGTTGTCCAGTCACAAATGAAGGGAACAATTTAGCATAAACTTACATTATTAATTGAACACCCCAGTTAAGACTCATTTAAAGGGGAATTAAAAAAAACCGTGAGCATAACATTTTTTCAGCTCTCTAGCTCCATTGGTGCGGCCTGTACGCGTGCTAGATACATAGCTAGCCAGCCAGTCAGCTAGCCAGACCAACGCAACTACTGAAGAAACCTATGTTGACAGTTTTGGTTGACGGTTTCTAAAAAGTATACGGGGATGGGGAGAAAGATATACATGAAAAGGGGGTAGAATTTAGACGGAGGGAAATAGAAAAGGGGTGGATAATTTCTTTGGGTAGATATTCGCTTTGTGATTCGATCGTGGCGCAGTTGTAATAGAAACGAAGAAAGGAGACCGAACGGTTGGTTAGTTTATGGTCAATAAAGCAACAAGGCGTAATCGAGGAGCCTTTCTGTGTTCAGAGATGTGGAAAACACGTTATGTGGAAGTATTGAGATCATATGTCTGCGAGCAGGCAATTCCCAGAGAATTGGACAGGTTTCTATCGAACTCTCCTCAGGATGACAAAGAGGGTAATCCTTGTCAAGAGGTTAGAAATTTAACAAGTATTGATCACAAACACACACACATGAAGACGCGCACATACACAAACGCGCGTGCGTGCGATGGTCAAACAGTACACAAAGGCATTCAATGGCGCCTCACTGCCGTGAGTGGCCCTACGGGAAAATGTCTGTTCACGCATGCATAGTTACGTCCCCTCTGATTGGTTGCCAAGTTACATCAAGGCCGTGCAACCGTTTTTCAAGATATTCAAGATAGCTGGATACTTTCCGAACACACTTCGTAGACCTACTTGTTGGTCGAGATAGTTGTGATTTCCCACTGGCGGGGTCAATGTTCGAGTCTAGGTAAAAGCCATGAATTTGAATGCTGATTTTCAAATCAGACGGGCAGCTCTCAAACTAGCTGGAAGATTAACGTAACACAATATTTCCACTCTCATTAACGCCAATTTAGGATTGTAACTAAACTTGGTAAATTTCTATCGGATATTGTCAGAGTTGTAGATGTTGAGAAAAGAAGGTGGATGACAAGGAGGACTAAACAAAGTAGTTAAGTAGTGCCTTTACGCTGGCTATAGCTTTGGCCGCCCCTGCCACGGCCTCACATTTCTCTGTTCCGGCTAGACTTCGAAGTTCATCGATGTTTGCGATATGTGAAATAGTCACTTCAGTCGCTAATTGTAGCAATATGATCCCGATCGATAGATAGATAGATAGATAGATAGATAGATAGAATAAGTTTAAATGCGTATATACAAAATTGTGCAGTGTATATAAAATGCGATTATTAGGTCAGGAATTAGGATAAGGGCTTAACAAATGGTAAACAACATGAATTGTTTTGTTTGGCTCAAATTAAAAAGTAAGGAATGTTATTAAAATGGAGGTTTTGTTTTGTTAAAATAACAAACAAAACAATTTCAGATTATGAACAAGAATTTGCAATAACAAAATGTCGGCTGAACCGGCTAAAGAATTTTCTGACGCAAACAAAAAATAATGTAATGTAACGTCAAGAAAAGATCACGTTTTAAAAATAGGCATACCGATAAATAGAGGTGAATACCCAGATATAGTTAGGAGGAGGGAGAGAGAGAGATCAGGGCCAGCTGTCCATGAGGTCTAGGACTTGTGTCCACGGCTCCGTCACCCCCTTTAAAGGGGACATGGTCGGTCGAACTCAGTGTTTCTACAGCTGCACAGCTTTATGGCATAGCTGGGGGGGGGGGGAGAAAACATGGATGTATGCATTTCCCAAGAATTCCGAATTGAATGCAGATCTCAGTCGGAGTTTGAACTCGACTCGCCGACTTTATGTTCGGCGCTGCTAACCTCTTGGCCACCGGCCCTTCCTTGAGGAGGAGAACGAAATCGTAAGATGCAGAGATGAGTAGAAAGTCAAGAATCTATTGAGAAGCAGTGAACAGTGATTGTAAGCTAACGGCGAATGAATCGCTGACAAAGGAAACGAGTAAGATGTATTCAGGTAATAATCCGAGCTTAAATGTGATATGGCTTGGAAACAAACAAAAACATTCAGTTCAAGCGATTGCGTACTGAAGAGTGAAAGTATTTAATACCTTTGCAGACAAAGGACTGAACGGAGGCTGGAATAGATGAGGAAAGTATCGGAGGCGGGGCACGGGGGGCATACTGAGGGAGACAAAAGGGGACAAAAAGGGAGTAAGGAATAGATAGAAGCTTGAGAGAAAGGGTGTGAACGGGAGCAAGGGAGAGACGAAGATAAACTATAAAGAGGGATAAAGTCAGATGGAAAAGAAGGAAATAAGAGTTGGATAGATGGGGAAATTATGAGGAGGTATACTGTGGGTGGAAAAGAGGACAAAGAGGGAGTAGGGAATAGATAGAAGAAGGTCGAGAGAAAGAGTGTGAACGGGAGCAGGGGAAAGACGAGGATAAACTATAAAGAGGGATACAGTCAGATAGAATAGCAGTTGGATAGATGGGGATATTATGGGGATGTATACTGTAGGTGGAAAAGAGGACAACAAGGGAGTAAGGAATAGATAGAAGAAGGTCGAGAGAAAGAGTGTGAACGGGAGCAGGGGAGAGACGAGGATAAACTATAAAGACGGATAAAGTCAGATGGAAAGGAAGGAAATAGCAGTTGGATAGATGGGGATAGTATGGGGAGGTATACTGTGGGTGGAAAGGAGGACAAAGAGGGTGTAAGGAATAGATAGAAGGAGGTCGAGAGAAAGAGAGTGAACGAAAGTGGGTGAGAGGCAAAGAGAAATGTAAAGAGAGAAAGTCAGATGGAAAAGAAGGAAGGGGAAATAGTTGGAGGACAGGGATGCTTAAAGGGAAGAAGAGGACAATGAGCGATGAGGATATTGATAGGGAGAAAAAAGTGATAGATAGAGTAAGAACAGAATGAAAAGGGGAGAACAAAGTAAGAAAGAAGTGAAAGACGAACATATAATGAGTAGAAGGAGAGGAAAAAGAAAGAAAGAAATTGGAAGAGAATGGGAGGAACTTTGAGAAATATGTAATATAAAATGAGACTAGTTTGTTAACAACATCCCTAAACATAAAGCACAATCATATTCAACTTAGTTTGGAACAGGGAAAATAGAAGACCCCGACAGAAGATATAACTAATTTTGCTACCTCTGTACCCAGTAAGAACTAAAATCTTCCAGATGTATCAATTCCTGGCTCTATTATCCCTCGTGGTTCGCCATTGGATCTTTGAGCAGATGATTGAAACCTTGGGTCAATTGCTAGTAAGTATGATTAGTGTGGAGAAAGAGTCGCCAGTTCAATCCCCATAGGACTTGGTCTTCAACTCCACAACATCCATAGTTGACACGATGAGAGGCCTATCCAATTGCAGAGAGATGCCGGTACCACAGTCTGTCGTGGTCATAGTCCCCTCTAAGTTGTACACGTGTGCGTGGGAACACACTTTTTTCAAACACTGTACAAAGGAAAGTAATATGCGCACCAGAGATGTCAAGTTCTGTAGATAGCTTACTGAGTTTTTATTGATTCACTATTAGTGGAGCCGCTTAGCAGAAAATTTCAAGCCAATTGTGTATTTTGTGATAAAAGCATGAATTATGGTACACGTATAGCCAAAGGCATTCAAAAAGTGTGGATACTGAGCCATCATGGCATTTCAAAATGGCTGCCAGCGACAACTGTTTCCAGATCAATTTTCCTATCGGCAATGGATATAATATGATTCTGAGGACACACTTAGTTGGATTTATTTACCATACATAGTCACCATCATGGCTTGACATTTTCAGCTAAACGGCTCCACTAATAGTGAATCAATACGTTTTCAAGCTGATGGCGAATTTAAAGTCAAGGAAAGATTCCTCAGAACGGCATTTTAATTTTTAATCGGTCTACTGATATCGGGAAATTTCATGTGGTTCAAAAGACTAGTGGTTTTTTTCCAGTTTTTTTATTCAAGCAAAAGCTTGATAAATACAAATGAACAAAGGATAAGTTACGGTTAGTATTTTTAGGGTTTAGGGTTAGTATTTTTAGTGTTAGTGTTAGGGTTGGGGTTAGTATTTTGGGGGTTTAGGGTTAGTATGTTTAGTGTTAGGGTTAAGGATAGGGTTAGGGTTGCGGTTGGGGTTGCTATTTTTAGGATTTGGGTAATAATGTGACATCCAGTAGAGAATATTACCAAACTGGTTTTATTTGTGTTTCTTTCTCCACATAAACTCTTGTAGATACGAAATAAATAATTGGTTCGAGCTACCATACATGCTACGCATAGGCCCAAGGACCTTCAACTCGGTTTGTGTGGATTGTTGGATCATTTGGATCCATAAAATGCAGGGAATGGTTCACTGTAACGTGATTGGGTAGTTGGTTATAACTGGTCCATTGATCAGTCACTATCTTTGTTAAGATATACTGATGAATCAATGGTAGTAGGGTGCTCCACAGGTATCATAGCATAGCGATCATGTTCGCGATCACTTTCTTGTATGTTTCGCTTGCATGGATTTGCTCTCATCGATCTCGACCGTTGTATTTGGTCCACCATTTTAATAGGGTTATCGATCATATACCATGCGCAAATACCGCGTATAAAGTCTTCCAGTCAATAGCTATCCACTGACTGACACCAGTCTCTTTAACCACACGATATTGCCTCATATCAGTAGACCACCAGTATATGATATCCAGCAACTCTATTAATTTTAGATGGGAATTTGCCGAAAAAAGAACCAATCCTCAGGTCCCTGTGTTGCTTACACAGACGACATGCCCATGCATAACCATCAACGTAGTCCGGTCCTTTTCTGCTCTGCAGCGATATTTGTATGTTACAGTCGGCACATTGCAGTGGGTTAGCAATAAGCCAGCCAGCCACCTTATGCATTCCATGTCATTAGAGGTAATGCTGGCTAAGTCCCTGAAATTAATGTCCAGTTCAGGTAACGAATGTCTATTGACTTGCATTGGTACAATATATGCAGGCGCAGCAGACCTAGGCATACCAAGTTTAGGTATACGTCCTTCAGCCATTTTCCCTTCAGAAAGTGGGAAAATGTTGAAATTGTCGTCTGTTTCTTTGACTTTAAATTTGCAGTAGACTCGGTCGATTCCACTATCAGCAGCAGCTTAAAGCTGCGGCCATTTTGAAACAGGAAACGTCATGATTTCCCTGTTATTTTATAGTGATGCTGGGATTCCTTAAACCCTCCCCCAAAAGAATGAACTCTATGGGGGTTGCCAGTTCAGCCGCCGATGACCAGGCCATGACACGGACTGCACGGTTATATGTTCTCGTGGCCAAAAGACAAGACCCAAATGTCCGGCAGTATCGAAATCATTCACTAGCAATAAAGTCCAAGACTAACTCGTTAGCCATCACCCTGCTTTTCACGTCCAATAGGGATCTGCTTCGTGGCTGAGATAGTCGTGTATTTTTCAACGATATCAGAGTTGGGCATTCGAACCCAGATGAAAAAAGAAGATAGCTACACCCTCTCAATTTGGAAGTTTTTGGGCCATAGTAAGCTAAGCTATGACGTCCAACAGATATTATATTTGCATAGGTTGACACATACCTATAATTTCGGAGCGCTTAGAGAGGATTGAACTCACTACAATAGAAATAACTTCATGACAGGATCTAAAGCAGAGGTTTTGAGTATTATAATTATTAATTTTAGCTTAGTCAGCTAATGATATCCACTGTCACATGACCAATGTTTGATTGCTCGTCGGATACCTTTAATTACCATGTGTATGTGCGTGCCTGCGAGTGTGCGCGAACGCGCGCGTGTGTCTGTGAAATATATAGATACATGTGTGTGTGAACTTATGGGTCATAGTCAAATGTTTACCGATGTCGACGGCATCGACGGTTATGGAAAATATCTTCTCTGCTTCATATTGGTTAAATTCAACTGACCAAACCGCGAAATGATTATCTCTGGATGACCCATACTTGTAGTCGTGTGCCAGACTAATCTAAGGTTTCAAATATCACACTAGTTCACCGAGTGGCCATAGGTGGATTTTCTTGCTAAGCCATCTCATAACTGTTTAATTTGTGGTGGTTGTTACTACTCCATCGATTTTGTAAAATCCCCAGCCTAATTTGTTTGCATTAATCCACCAGTAATGGCTTCTAAGCAAGGTACGGGTGTAAATACGGATGTAAAGCGCAAACACAAGCCCATATTCTTTCAGACCTTTTTGATTAAATGTTTAGTTCAAGAGAAATCGTACAATCTATCACGTTGGGAGTGGTAGTACTTCAAAACCTTTTGTATGTACAGCACTGTGTTGGTTTAATATACCTGTATCTGTTTCGTTTATATTAATACACTGTATTATTTATATAGTAGGGCAGCTCAATATCATATATTCATTGCTGATAAGAAAATTGAAAAGATTTGTTTGAAAAATGCCGGCCATGATTCATGATGGCTCAATTATCCACATTTTTGGGGCTATAAGTGTACCAAATGAAACGCTTTTATCAGAAAATGCACAATCTTTTTGCTAAGCTGCCCCACTAATAGTAATTTATTGCATTTAACTCATATCTAATATTTGTTCAATTCAAGTGTCTGACCCTCTTATGCTTTACAGTTATGTGCATAATTAGTGGGTCAGAGATGTATTATAGATTATTTTTACGTGATCAATAATCCGGATTCTGGTACCAAGGGTGCCAGAGAATCGGTGGTGTACATGTACTAGCAATTTTCTCTAACACTAGCCTACTAGTTATAGCTTAGTATGGTAAAGGGCCACAATAATTGAGCTCTGTATACTCACTATACTCGCTGTAGTCAATAAGACGGGTTGCTAACCATCTATGAACGGATGTATAGTCCAGGGGCCAACACTGATATTTTAGAAATTGGTACCACCCAAGGTGGCCAAACAATTTTTTGTATTTTTGTCTTCCTACATGTCTCTAGTTTATATGTTGGTATGAAAACCCTGCCTATCTTGTAGCTTGATGATAGTAATCACTCTGTAAACAAACCTACCCCCCATATAAAACTAGAAAGCATTCGGAGAGCACGTACCTCTGTCAACGGAAGGAATTTGCACGAATTCACCACAAATTTTACTCAGTTCTCCCCAAACCTATTACCCAAGCTTACACATAATTTCATTGTAATTTAATGAGGACGTTTGGAGATATCGTGTGAACAGTGATGGGGGTATACATAAATGTATGGAAAAAATGGAAAAATTCAATTCTCAATTGGACAAATATTCCTGGATCCACCCCCAAATCTATTCACTTCTTCCTTACACCATTCACCACCCTCCCACAAAGTTGAGTACTTTCTGAGATATCATTTAATTACCTTTTCAATAGAAAATTCAAAATAGCGCTTTACTTGGCATTCCCACAGGAAATAGTAGAGTAATAATGTAACGACCTCACACAAATTGCAACAAAAGCTATTTTACTTGTAACGTACTCCTTAAGGTATCCTATTTAATATGAGGAATGGTTACATTTTGGATTGGATCCATTTGTTTCATACATTTATGTACCACGCTCATCACTGTCCATCATCTCCAAAAGTTCTCATTAAATTTCAATTAAATTGTGTGGAAGGCTGGGCAATAGTTGGCAGATGTATGCGCTCTCTGAGTGCTTTCTAGTTTTATATGTGGGTAGGCTTGTTTACAGAGTGATTACTATCATTAAGCTACAAGATAGTCAGGGTTATCATATCAAAATATAAACTAGAGACATGTAGGAAGACAGACATACAAAAAATGTTTAGCCACCTTGGGTGGTACCAAAATCTGGTCTGGCCCCTGCACTCGTATCTCTGTAGACAGAATCATAATTTTTCTAAGGATATTTAGTTCTAATGAATCTTTTAAGGACTGTACAAGAGATTATGAACGTCATATCTTTAAAGCCTGAAGACTGTTAGAACATTAAATTAAATTAAACAAATACAATGAGTACAAACAGTTTATTTTATATATTTATACTTATATACTTATAGTTATATATTCATACAGGAAAACCTTGAATAGTGCGGTCTTGATTAGTGCAGGTTTTGATGTAGTACGGTTATGGCATCGCTGTACAAATTAATGTAGCCAAGTATAAGCTGAAAAGAAAAAATACATTAAATTATAATAAGACATTAACCGTTCCGTTTTGAACAGTACGGAAAATTTTGAAAAGAATTAACCGCACTAATCAAGGTATACCTGTACATCTTCAAAATTGAGAGAATTTGGACCATAGAGTTATGACTTTTGTACATAACTTTTCAATGTTCACTCTTGTTTCAATATTTTGGGGGATTTTTGTATTTTTCAATCTTTGGTCCAAATAATGTCAATTTTGAAACTGGCTAACGTTGCTGAAATGAATTTTTAAAAATGTATTTGATAATTTCTGAACTCACTGTATTAAATATGAATTTAATGTAAACGATATTGAACTTTTAATCCTTGCGCATTTCGGCCCTCGCCTCTTCCGACTGAGCTAAATCCACAATTATTGGCAAAAGCAAAAAGGAGAGAGTTAATAACCAAGTACGGCTGCTCAAAGCCAGACTCTTAATAAAAGAACTGATATCAGGTATTACTGGCTATTTACTGAACAAGGCGATGATTTGCCAAGAAAGAAATAGTAACATCTAATACAAAAATTACGCACAATGAATTTTATCACGGATTATATTCGTCACGTTTTATCAGGCTATGACAAATATCATAAAAATGTTATTATATCATTTATATAAGGCATTGTGTTGATTGCAAGGAAACGAAGGGGTCTTTTTATTCTTGTTTTCTAATATGTTGCATTATCCGTGTTGTGTTTGTTTGTTAGATTTATGACTTATATCCATATCTGTTGACAAGATGCCAGCTCAGTGGAAATCACAATTCTTGTGCGGTTTTTTTCTGCCACTGGGAAATCCAATAATATGAGATATTAGAAATGGATTTTGACGCCAATAAGCATAATCATTCATATCTATAGTTATAATAATT
>VCCN01005116.1:2069881-2082113 GCA_006491835.1 Architeuthis dux | reverse complement strand
CTGTCGATCGGATATAAAATTATCCATCATTTGATTTCAATTGTAGATGTAAACTTGAAAAGAAAGTTGACAATACTGCCCTTGCTAGATCTTCACACAAGAAAAGAACTAACGCATCTATTGTTTGACTTGCAGGTTTGATAAGATGAAAACTGGACTCATTACGAGAATCGAAAACAAAGGAAATCGTAACAAGATCCAGGACAGCTTTCAGCATCTCAACCAAAACAAAATCTGATATGGGCAAAGGTTTCTCATGTTTCGTGAGATCGAAAGGAAATTCGTTATTGCGAATAGATGGAATCTGGATAAACTGTTACTGCGCAAAGGTAGCGATTGGCTGTTCTGAATGACGCATTGGAAGAGAAAAGGCCTTTTGGGGGACAAAGAAGATGATAGATGATTTTGTTGTATGGTAAGGGCCATTCTTGACTTGCAAATGCGATGCAGCAAACGACCAGAGAGCTGGGATGGGAAGTTCATCTACATGGAACGTTCTTCCACAAAAAAGACGAATGGAGTGGTAGAGATTGAAGTGAAAAAACAATACAATCATTAATGTGCAAGAATAAGATGTTGGACGTTATTTAAGGGAAAAAACACATGAAAGAGAGAAAAAGAAAAGAAAGAAAAGTAAAGGCAAGAAAAAGAGAAAGAATAAAGAAAGAAAGTTATAAAAATAATAGGTACGAAAGGAAATAAAAATTAAAACTGAAGGAAAGAAGGAAAGAAAGAACAGAAGAAAAAGTTATATTAACGAAAGAAAGAAAGTTGTAATAATACGAAATAAATAAAGAAAAGAACAATGAAACAAAGAAAAAGAAAGCGTAGAAAGAAAAAGAAAGAAAGATATAAAAAATAATATGAAAGATAGAAATAAAAAATAAGGGACGAAAAAAAGAAAGAAAGACAGGACAAAGGGATGAAAGTAAGAAAGAAAGAAAGAAAGAAAAAGAAAGAGAAGCAATAGAAGGGGGAAGACGTTTAAAAGAATGAAAGACTCAGAAGAAAGAGATACACGAAGGAAGAAAAAAGATGAAAGAGAACTAATGAAAAAGTGTTAAAAATGAAAGAAATAGAGAAAAAGAAGGAAAAGACTTCACAAGTGAGACAAAAGAGAAGAACAATATAAGGTAATAGTGTGTGTGGGTGGGAGAGAGAGGTGGAAGAGAGGATAGAGAGAGAAGTTAGAAAGTGGGGAGGAGAAAAGAGAGATAAGTTAAATGGGAGTTAGAAAAGATAGAAAAGATAAGAGAGGAGAGGATACAGAAAAAAGGGATTAGAGATAGAATCGGAGAGAGAAGAGAGAGAGAGGGAGAGAGAGACAACAACAGAGAGAAAAACAAGCACAAAAAGTGAAAACAAAAAGAAGGTAGAAAAGAGGGAGAAGAGAAAAAGAGAAAAGTGAGACAGTCAGAAGAGAAAGAGACAGACAGAATATAGTAAAGCGATAGAGGTAAGAAAACAAACAAAGAAGAGAGAGAGAGAGAGAAAATGAGACAACATGGAGAAAAAGACAAGAGAGAAGAGGAAGAGAAGCGAAAAGAGAGAAAATATATAAACTAGGGATAGAGGCGAAAGGGGAAATGAAGAAAAGGGAGAGAAAAGAAAAGAAAGAAAACAGAGAAAATACAGAGAAAAGCGGAAAGAAAAACGAGAAGGAAAGACAGAGGAGAAATGAAAAGAGAGAAAGGTGAGATAAAATATATAGAGAAGTGAAAGTAGCGTAGAGAAGAGAGAGAAGAGAAAAGCAGGGGGAAAGAAACAGAGGCAAAAATGGAAGAGAGAGAAACAGAACAAAAGAGAAAAGAAAAAGAGAGTGAAGAAAACATAGAGAAGAGAAAGAAGAGAGAGAAAAGAGAGAAAGAAGAGGGAGAGAGGGGGGACAGAAAAGAGAAAAGGAGGGAAAAGAGAAAAGAAAAAAGAGAGAAAATAGAAAGAACAGAAAAGAGTGTGCAGAAAGAGAGGAGATTAATCGTCTGAAGGTCAGGCCATAGCCGTGCGAGTTCTCTGCCCTGCACCTTCAGACATATATAGAAGGAGTTGGTGGAAACGAGAGATGGTGGAAGTTTTTCGGTATATCAGTTTGTCAGTCAGTCAGTACTAGAGATGCTTGCGCATCTAAAAATACAGAGAGAGGGCAGAGAGAGCAGTGAGAGAGAGAGAGAGAGAGAGAGAGAGAGAGAGAGATGAAAAGGATCTGCTATACAAACACGGGTCTGAAGCGTTAGTTAGAAGAGAAAACTGAAGCCCGTCGAGTGCAAAATGGAGGGTATGAGCCAAACCTGTGTCTCATTTTCCTTGCCTGATTGAAATATTGTTATTGCATTATGGCAAAGCTGTTGTGAGGTCAACTCAAGTTAAATATCAATCTCTTCTTCCCGCCATTCACGCTGTGAAAAATCTTCTTTTACTCGTCGCTTCCGTCTCTGAATCCGTAGAAACGACGCCATTAAACTCAACAAAGACGAAGTAATCAACGAATCATAGTGTTCGTATTTGTCCAAAGGAAATGAAATTCTTTCTTTTCGAACAAATTCATCGGGAGAAACATTGTTCCAAGATCGTCACTGAGAAAGGTCTGTGAATGTGTCTCTCTATGACACTTTCATTGTGTTTTTTTGTGTTTTTGGAGGGGGACGTTTTAAGGGGGAGGGGTCTGCGCTTTGCAGGAGAGAAAAAGAGATTTGTTGATAGAGAAGGCGACGAGGAGGACACAAAATCGAAAATACAGAGAAATGCTAAATAAAAAAGAATAAGATTTTCGGACAGAAAGCGCAAAGAAAAGGTAGAATTGTCAATAATCAAAGAATGTAGAATCATAGAAAAAACAGTCTGTGTTGATTGAGGCCAAAATGGTTTCTGAAGAAAAGTATAAAAGAATGAAAGTAATAAGAAAAAAGATTTTTAAAGAAAAAACAAACCAAAATCTTTTAAAAAACGCAGAGAGATCAGGAAGGATGAAGAATTTGTAGGTTGCATGAAAGGGTCTCTATAATCCTCTAAGAGCTGAATTATTTGCTCAGAAAGATTAAAATTGTACAAACAGCTCCTGGTTAGTCACTCGATAGAAACCGTCACATGACGAAAGTATTTTGGCAGCATGCCGTTTTGGGGGTGATAAATTAAAAAACTGGAAAAAGTGGCGATCATAGAATAAGTTACCGCTCTCGCCTTTTGTTGGGTAGTAATCACTAAAAAATCTGAATTTTCGAAAAACAAGCGTGAATGCTTACAAACTAAGTGATCAACTTAGCATAAACTTACATTACAAATCGAACCCCCACTTAAAACCTATTCGGAGATGGGATTTTAAAATGACAAATTTTTTTTTCTAGACACAATAAGGAGTAAATGTTTAAATTCTATAGCTCATTGGTGCGGCCTGTACGCGCTATACATAGCTAGCCAGCCAACCAGACAAACTTAAAAACTGAAGAAACCTATGTTGACAGTTTTGGCGACAGTTTTGGTTGACAGTTTCGAACAAATGAGATATCCTTCCTGTCCATTCTCAATTTCTAGATTTACGTGGCTTCGGTGAAAAGGCGGCAATTTCAAATCCAAAACAGATAATGGCTGTGTGTGCTGGATGAATGAAAGTCAAACAAAGCACAAAAGACTGAATGCTGATTGGACCAGAGCAATAGAAGAACGGACAAGTTTCTCTGAGTGCGTGTGGCATTATGTAGGACTTGGCTGGAGATATTGCTTTTCAAGATTCCAAGTTCAATAGATCTGGTCAAGTAACCTATTTTATGTACTCACAAGAACCAATTGATATGTTTAAAAGAACGGACGAAATGGAAACTGCGATGTATTCTTAAATGATTAAGCATAATGAAATCCAAAACACCAGCAAGGGCCAGGATAAAATTACCATAAGAAATATTCGTGAATGTTCGAACCGTCTTATGATTGGCAGGGTTAAAAAGAAATTATCATTATGTTTATTTAGAAAATGGAAAAAACAGATTTGAGCTAGTTTTTCCAATAACAACCCTTACTTTCCATTCATCATAGGTGTATTTCTCTTTGTTTCAGTACTTATGTCAGTTTCTTTAAGTAATCTAACCCTAATCTAACCCTAATCTGACAATAAATCATGTCTTTCTTACTCTAACTCTTACCTTAATCCCGACCTAAACGCAACAAAACGTAGGCACAATTTACATCCAATAGTCCGCTTTGACGTACGAACTACTAACGCCAAAAGTGAGCAGGAAAAATTATTTTTTTAAGGTCTTGTCCGCTGGCCTGTGTGGGTCTGCTAGGGAGTGTGTGTTGGCCGGACAGCACCCCACTTTTTTGATTTCATGAAATCTCTATAAAATATCATTTGCTTTCCAGTGATGTTAGTCGTGATGTCCAGCGGTTGTCCGCCATTCTTGCAATATGACCTGCCCATTGCAATTTGTGTTTTCTAATGGAGTCTATGATATCTCTAACTCCTGTTTTTGTGGTGTCTCCGTGTGATTTTAAGACCACAAGACAGCACAGTGTATTAATATAATGTAAACCCTGTTATTAACGGAGCTCTTATCAGAAATAGCGGACAAACTGTGTTCATTACGAATATTTAATCGGGAATCACTGTGCTTGCTCTTTAAAGCGTCGGGAATATCGAGAAACCTGCACCAATGAACGGAAAGTAAGGGTTCAGTTTTGCATTATAGTTACATTTAAATAGAACCCCCTCTAAAACACTTTAACAAGTTTGTATTGGATCTTTCCAGGGCAACGCAGGGTACCCCACCTAGCACATATATAAGGTTTTTGCGTACGTTTGTCTGTGTGTTTGTACCATTATAACTCGTGAATTATGCACCCCAGAACAAAACTAAAGGCATATTCGGAATCAGCACGTCCCAGTTTACCTACATCACATATTCTAGGTCGAATTTTGCAAAAAGCAATTTGTTTAGAAATTGCTGGAAACTTCAGTTGCAACACAATAGGGCAATTATGAAGCAACCAAAGTGGAACAAACTCACTACAGTATTACTGCCTTGCAAGACTGGCTTGCTAACCACTGCTCCACGGCGATACTTACAATATCGTTTCAAGTATGTTTCCTGAAATTCCCTTCCAGCTATTTTTTTCCAAAGAATATTTCCCGTCTTAGTATTTTTGGTTAGTTTTGTTATTTGTTACCGCAATGTCCCAATCGCTGCACTCTACGGCCTTCCTTGGGTGTCTGCACTCTACCGCCTTCCTTGGGTGTCTGTTGTACTTTGAAATGTCGAACCTTCTCTGAGAGGGCATATGCTTGTGTTTGTGTGTTATTGGGATAGTTTTTCCCTTACCCGTGCCAATGTCTCCTCTAGGTTTTATTTGTCGGTGTGCTCAGATTATTATGCTATGCAATTTGTTTTCCTGTGACAAAAGTATGTGCGCACTGTATACTTGTGCAAATGTAAAGCTTGACATTGCTTAGTGAGGTACACATGTTGTATTTGAAAAACCGACTAAATACTTAGCAGAAACAGCTGTCTAAGGGAATATTTTCAATAGCCATAATCATAATATATCATTATTATAACTATAAGTATAATTCTTAATTACTAGTTTATTTTAGGTAAATAACCTTTTGTGCGCACATTAATTATCTTTGTGCGCTAGTTGCGAAACGTGTGTGCGCGCGCACAAGAGCACAGCTTAGAGAGAACTATGCCCATGACCTTCCAGCGAACTGGGCGAACCTTGCCAACAATTCAATTTCGGGGTCATTCTTTTGTGACATGCTCCTTCAGAACAAGTTTCGACATTTAATAAAACAATAAACAACCTAGAAAGGCTGGAGGGGACAACGGCCGAAGCATAGTAATAAAAAAAAGTAAGTAACATTCACTAATGATACATAGATGTTAACAAATTGAATCAATATGTTTTTTCAAAGGATTACATGTCACTCAGTATAGTAGGATTAAGTAGCATAATAAAGCTACACATAAATGTTAATGAACAATTCTTTTCAAAATGTCAAGCTATCATCCTATCTTTAGAGGTATTTGCGTATCAGTAAAACAATGAGATGAAAAGTATCACCATACATTAAGGCTATTGTACTAGTAGCCAAGTGAAATTCTTCTGGCAAGACAGGGAATTTAATATGGTTTAAAACAATCAACTTGCATATCCCAAGCGTCGCTCGCAGTTAAATCCACGTACTTTAAGCCTCCTGGAGTAGTTGTGAACCTGTAAATTACCCCTGAAGTAGTATTCGTTCAGATCTTGATTGGCAACGACTTTCTTTCAAAATATTAAACCTGTTCTCTGACTAAACAGTGTTGCCAACTTTATTTTCGATGTACATCTAAATTTGAGTACAGAACATCTAGAAACATCTAGATTCCCCAGATATATATCTAACATCTAGGAAATGTATTACACATTATTAATACATTGAATGCTGTTTTAATCGTCAACATTTACTTTATTAAAAATATTACTTATTTTATTGAAAATCATCTAAATTTCTGACATCTAAATGTAACCAAAAACATCTAGATTTAGATGAAAATATATCTAAATTGGAAACACTTGAAATAACGTTTGACTACAGCATGCCATTAAATGGATACAGTTTTTATGTTTTTTAACAAAATGGAGGGAAGCCTGTTTTCTTCTTCTGTAGCTCATATTATCCGTTGGGTTATGTTATATTTGCATGAGCATCTTTGTAAAATGTAGTTCTTTGGTTTAGGTGTGCATAGACTTGCAACGGGCACAACTTTCATAAAGAAAAGTATAGGTCTTGATCAATACCCAAGCTCACTCGCTTCACGTCGCTCGCTTGCATAAAACACCTCATCTAATAAAAAAAAACATCACTCAAATACTGTAATTTTCACCCTCTTCAGCTGTAGCTTGCGCAGCGGCGTTACCATAGCCGAGGATTTTCCGTGAGGATTTTCTGAGGCGTGGTATCGCTTCTGCGAAGTTCTGAAAAACATTGCCCGGGATTCGTCCTGTGACCCCAGTCCAGCTGGCTCAGGATTTGTCCTGAGACCACAGTCCAGCTGGCTCAGGATTTGTCCTGAGACCACTGTTCAATTTGTCCAGGAATCGTCCTGTGACTTTAATTTAATTTTCCCACCACTCAAAACATCACATAAATACAATAATCCCACTCAAAACACGCTCGACACACTCAAACATTACATAAACATTACATAAACATCACATAAACACACTAATGGCTAAGGCAAATACACAGTGATTCAAATGATTGTGGAATTGTCAAAGACCTTGAAAATGGCTAATTGTTTAGCCGAAAGCGCTCGGTATCATAACACGTTTGGACAACTATTACACTCCATGGATCCAGTTGGTCTGTCTGGCTATGTATGTATCACTTGTACAGGCCGCACCAATGGAGCTACAGGGCTAAAAATGTTAACATTTACTCCTTATTATGCCTAGAAAAAAACTTTCTTTTTAAAATTCTCCCCCAAATACGTTTTTATTTGGGGTTTCCATTTACAATGTCAGTTTATGCTAAATTGGTCCATTAGTTTGTGTTCGTCAGCGTTCACGCCCAGTCGAGCCTGCCCTAATGTCCTCGTGACATTAGTCGCGGGGACTAGGGAGAACTGCCTGCACGTACGCGGGACACCACCTAAAATCGATGAGAAATTATTTCAACTGATCTCTGAAAAAGGTCTGGGTAGTCACTCAAAAGAAACCGACATATTACCAACGTCTTTTGGCAATATACCGTGTTGGGGGTGATCAGTTAAAACATTGGGAAATTGGGTGATTAAGGAATAAATTACTTCTATTGCCTTTTATTGGGCTGTGATCACTAAAAGGTATGAATTTCTTTTTAAAAAAGCGTGAACGCTGCCGGGCACAAACTAAGCGACCAATTTAGCTTAAACTGACATTGTAAATGGAAACCCCAAAATAAAAACCTATTTTAGGGGGAAACTCTTTCTAGGCATAATAAGGAGTAAATGTTCAAATTTTCAGCCCTGTAGCTCCATTGGTGCGGCCTGTATGCGTGATTATACATAGCCAGACAGACCAACTGGATCCATGGAGCGTAATAGTTGTCCATACCGAGCGCTTTCGACTAAACAATTAACCATTTTCAAGGTCTTTGACAATTCCACAATTATTTTAATTACTGTGTATTTGGCTTAGCTATTAGTGTGTTTATGTGATGTTTTGAGTGTGTCGAGCGTGTTTTGAGTGGGATTAGTGTGTTTATGTGATGTTTTGAGTGGTGGGAAAATTAAACTAAAGTTGGGAGGTGTTTCGATTAAAAATACATTCAAAACTCCCTGACCCTGGCCAAAGAAGATTTTATTCAATGTTGGATTCCTCTTTTTAATAACTAGGCTTCCAATATTATTAGTCTGTTTTTGTAATTCATCCTATATAATATATGTATTGTCTACAAGGATCTCATGTATATGGGTTTCCAAAGGCATGTGTGTATTTATATGTTGTCTTATGGTACTTTGGTCCGATTGGTGGCAAGTTAGGGGTCTGTATAAGGATATATATATATATATAGCCAGCCATCCATCCAAACTTAAAAAACCTAAATTAACAGTTTCTAATAGATAGGAAGGATTGACCCCGTCTCACTCTTTGATTGAGATCGACCCGAAACTTTAACCCATATATCACGATTCATTTCTTGTGGCACGCAGCCAGGTCTGTCAGAGGGTGTACAGGATCACCATAGGGGGCTCCCTACATGAAAACCAGTTTCTTACGGCACCTGGTATTCCTAGACGGTCACCCATCTAAGTACTGACCAGATGCAACGTTGCTTAACTTCGGTGATTGTACGAGAACCGGTGAGTCAGTCCAACACGATTTGGCTGTAACAATATCTCGATTATTAATCTTGATGTCTGTCATCGAACCAACATGTTCAATAGATTATAGATTAGCCAATAAATCGATTAGACGAGTCTTTTTTTCTTTTTATCTGAAGCCAGAGATATAATCGTTTTTTCCCTTCGATAGGACATATACCGTATTTATTCGTATAAAATGCGAGAAATTTAATATAAAAAACCAGGGTCAAAATTGGGGGGTAATATTATACTCGAATGTAAAAAGAAAATGATAACGTCTACTCTAATTATGAACAGTATGATTTGTTTGGTTCACTGTCTGTAATACTTGTAGCAGATAAAAATACCCCCTACTCATCATTTCCAACTATGCACACCTCCCTGTAAACGAATTCAGTATTTTTTTCTAAAAAATCAAACAAACAACCACAAATAATATACACATATATATACGTGGTTTTCTTTTCACTGGGATTAACGAGAATATCATATGAAAAGAAGTGGATCAGGACGCACGCTGCATGGCAACGATCAACAAGCTAATCTTGATGGCCGTTAATGGGTTCGATCCTCATTGGATCCCCAACTATTGATGGTCTGATACCAAACTGATATGTAAATAAATAATAAATAATGTGAATAAATAATATAAAAAATAAAAATAAATACGGATTAGGACGCACGTTGTATAGCAATGATCGGCAAGCTAATCTTGCTGGCAGTTATCAGTGGGTTCAATCCTCATCAGATCTCCCAGTATAGTTGATCTGATACCAACTCTTGCTAAGTAGATAAACTTATGCTAAGTTAATACTCTTATATAATGAACAGTGTGACCTTTCTGTTTTTCCGTCCGTAACACTGGACTCTTCTACTCAAGGGTAAAAGATTTTCTGATAAAAAGACCTCCTACGCACCATTTGAAACTATGGACACCTCAAGTGAAACAAATTCATTATTTATTTTCTTAAAAGATTGTTTCATAGAAATTCAAATATAACCGTGAATTTTTCACCTGTATCAACTAGTATTATACTATTTAACTGATTTGTATATACAAAAAGTGGAGATCGCGTTATATTCGAGATCGCATTGTACTCGAGTAAATACGGTATTTATGTATATCGCAACAATGACAGAAGTAGGTGTTCGAACCCAAATGAAAATCAGGATATCGAATGCTGATTTCCTTGGCAGGCAGGCCCGTGCCTACTTAAAAATATTCCTATTTCCATTTCTTACTATCTGGTATTCTACCGTACTAAACAAAAGCCCTGTCTCTTAAGAGACAACCCCAAGGGAGTATCGAGCCCGGAGACGAAGTCCCGGTTTCTGTTGCATGCGTCCTTGCAAGTCTCAAGTCTGGTCGAGATCAGAACTTTATTCCTACAAGTTTTTTTATGACCACCCCCTTGGCAAGATGCAAATCCACTGAAGGGATACCTCCACCCTAATCAAACATTGTACTCAATTAGCTGCTGAGTGCACAGGGGGATTTGTCCTATTGAAGAGTTGTCCACACTCTTCGCTCATACCGTGAATCGAACCCAGGACCTTCTGCGTATGAGGCAGACGTACAAAGCTTATTAAATATCAGTAGGTAAGCTAAATCGAACAGATTGCATTCGAAGGATGTTTAGGGTCATATACAGAAGTTCCTTTCAGTTCCATAAACATGTTCCATCAGGTCCCGTAGGCTTTTTTCACTGTTTCTTATACTTACGGTTACAATCAATCTTACACTTGAGTTATTAAGTTCTTACATGTGAAATGTAGGTTTTTGAATAGTTGTATGAAGGGTGATACAAACAACAGAAAACGATAAATATTTCATCAAAATATGACCAATTTGAAGCAATAACCTTTTCCGACGATTCTTGAATGATAATATGCCATCACCATAAAATGATTTAGGTTCCGTGGTCACACATTCAGTAAATGAACACATTATATTTTATTACGGATATGAATTTCAAACTGCTTGACAAGATGGCTATTTGAAGTAGAAATGCCAAGTGAATATAAAGGATTCAGCAAATGTTTTTTTAAAGTGAAATCAATTGAAACTTGTCTCTCAATACAATACAGGAGTCGCCACCAATGAATGTTTATTAAGAAACTAGTTTTAACTAATTTCACTTAAACAATTTACATTTGCAATGAATATAGCAGTAATAATATATGTGATTATTCATTTTCATAGATTCAGTTCGCTTGTTTTTTCAATTCGCTTGTCGTATTTTATAATTTGCTAGCCATATTTTTTATTTGTTTGTCTTTCTTTTTAATTTGCTCGGGAAAAGGTTTAGTGTAATCAGCGCCCACCACTGCTTTTTCGTAGGTGAATAGATTTTCGTGTGGCTGATACAACGGGGACTTGAATTCGAGTCCATTGTTCAATTTCTATCGTTATTACACCGAGTTGCTGCCATTGTTTTAGGATTTCACGATTCTATTATTGTTTGATATTTCATATCGGAAGAATTTACATTTTCGGGAACTTCTTCTTTGGTTTCTGATTCTGAATATCTGCATCTAAATAAAAAGCAGTTATGCTGCTATCTATAACCAAGGGATTTAATAACAAAATATTCAGTAACTTAAAATAATCCCTTTAGAGATATTTAAATAGTAATGTTTCCTTTTTGCTCACACATAATACTTCTTTTTAATACGGTGATTGTCGTGTTTTTCTTCGAAACAATGCAAACATCCGGAATAGGTTTCTTCAGTTTTTAAGCTGGTCTAGATGGGTGGATGGGTATGTATGTATGTATGTATGTATGTATGTATGTATGTATGTATGTATGTATGTATGTATGCATCATGCGTACAGGCCGCACCAGTGGAGCTAGATTGGCTGAACATTTAAACATTTGCTCCTTACAATAGGTTTTTAGTGGGGAGATTCAATTTGCAATGTAGGTTTATGCTAAATTGGTCCCTTAGTTTGTGTCCATTCGGGCATTTTTAAAAAAAATAATTTTTTCAGTGATCACAGCCCAACAAAAGGCGTGAGAAGTAACTTATTCATTGATCACTTCATTGATCATCCCCAACACGGCATGCTGCCAAAAGATGTGACAGTTTCTATTCAGTGTTTAACCAGACCTGTTTAGGTTTTTTCTTTTTTTCTTATTAGTCTCTAGAAATAATCTTCCCCAGTCTGTCTGTCTGTATGTCTGTCCGTCTCCCTTTTGTTTCGTTGAGATGCCATTTTGTCCCCTATGAAGTTAGTTTTGTTTCAATGACAAATTCCTTTATTTCTATTCATGTTTGGTGTTTTCACGAGCTATTCTAATTCTCTGAAAGAATTCGAAAGACATTGATACGGACGATTCAATTTAAATGCTTGTTGAGATTTCCAAACTGTGTGTTGCGACACTTTAGTGTGTCGCCGTTTATTAATCACCGCT
>VCCN01005116.1:1911699-1924673 GCA_006491835.1 Architeuthis dux | reverse complement strand
TCGTGACATTTAAGCACCATCTTGTATGTTGGAATAAAAAATAAATAGAATAGAAATAGTAGAATAAAGTAGAAAAAAGGTCACCACCTTTCTTGGCGAACAACAAGTAAAGAATTTGATGTACATTGTCTGATAATGAAATTGAATAGATACAATCGATGGCTTCCTATTTCAATCAGCTCTCGTGATAAGAAAAAAATCTCACAAAAATAAGCGTAGGTAATGCTGATCGAAAAAAAGGGGTCGTCCATTTTTGTAAGGCTTTTTTGGTAATGCAAAAGACCTCTGGGTAAGTATCTGTCGTCTTCCCTATTCTAGCAACTAATTAGACTGAAGCCTCATTGTAAATCACCCCACCTACGAAAAGGAGATCTTTTCTGCCGACGAAGTGATAATACGTCTTTAATTTACCTTGGCGGTTTTATATCTGTTTTTATTTTATTAGAAAGCGTCAACCAAAACTGTCACCCAAACTGTTAGGTATGTACAAAAATGGACAACAATTTTCATCGGAAAATCGACACTTGATTTTAAAATCGTAATCAAAATTTTAAAAATTCCGTTCTCGATGTTTTTAATGTTTTTTTTTAAGGAAAATAGCCTAAGTTTTTGTCTGAACAAAGAAAAAATATGTTCATTAATTATAACGTACATTTTGACTGTTATACATTTGTTGTATAGTGAGGTGAATGTGCTGGAGCCAGGAAAGAAAGGACTCGAAGACTGGTTGTAAAAATAGGAGACATATCTTTTATTTCTTAGCATACATCTTCGTCGGCCGGAGAGTGAAGAGTGGGAGAGAGATGATGGATGCTGAGAGACCGTTCCCAACAGGGGAACTTGGTCTTATGCCTTCCCAGCCTTAGGCGGTCTGCCTCCTGGCTGGGTCTCTGTCCTCTGCTTTTGGGTCTCGAGTTTTCTGTGTTCGGGTCTGCTCTGTGTTCGGGTCTGCTTTATAGGTTTCTTGAACGCCCACGCAGGTGTCACTTACCACATCCTGTTTGTTGGACACCCACGCATATACCTATCTCCTAAGGTGAGCGGGTCACTTACATTTCCGCACAGGTGTTTGACCCCGAGCTAACCTTTTCGTGGCAGTATATCATAACAAATTCAATGTTTTCTACATTCAACAAAGAAATCAATAACGACGCCATTATCGATGACAGTAAAAACAAAATTTAATTTAAAAATCTGTAGTTAAAAATCTTTCAAAAAAAAATGACCAACAATTTGCATTAAAAATAAATTTAAAAAACACTTTTAACACTATCAATCAGCACGTTTCCAAGGTAGTTATCGATGTTGATGATCGAGTGTTGACACATTGTCTGCTGACTACGGAAGACAGATGGGACATGCAGTAGAATTTACAACATTAAAATGAACTACAGCTGTTCCTGTGCAAAAGAAACGCGCATTGTGTCGTCTGCATCATTTGCAACCTCCCATAATTTGAAATAGCGATCAATTTACATAAACAACAACACAAAAGAAAATATATGAAAATGTATGAAAAATATACCTCGACAATAATTTTTTTATCATTTCGCTATAATTAATTATTCATCCTTGTTAGCTTTGAATAGCTGGATTCCAATTTTAAGTTTTTAAAGATACAATAATCTCAGGCACCAAACGGGTAAAAAAACAAATAGATAATTCATAAGGATGAACAGATAGATAGATAGATAGATAGATGCTGACTGACTGAAATAAATAGAAGGGCAAACATACCAAATGTGGATTAAAGAGTCTAAGGACATACAGCATCAGGGCATCAGTTTGATAGGCGCGATCATTTGCTGGAAAAACTAAGACTTATTAAATAACTAGCATGGATACCCGTACACAATGACGGTTGTTTTTATGTATGAATCAGCAATAAGGAGTCAAAAGCGAATTTATTAGGTAATTATTTGTTTTATTAATTCAAGTATCCTAATTTTAAGTTTTTAAGAAAAGTCACCACTGATATCGTGCGGTATGAAAGAAAAGTCATAGAAAGAAACTTATTTTATTAAAAATATAACTTATTTCCTTAAAAAATAAAGTTGATGGCCAAATTTGACAAATCTGGCCTTTTAAAAAGCATTGGGCCATGAACATTCTGCTTTGGCCATATTTAAATTTTGACCCATTTTGACTTCAGTTTTCTTTTGGTGTGCTGAGGAAATTTGCATTTGACCATTTTTGCGAGTTTTTGGACAGAAAATAACTGTCCACTACCAATTTATTCTTCACCATGTCGGCAACATGACAGGAAGTCGAAAATATTTATATATAGGTTTCAGTCGAAGCACGATATAGAAAGAATAAAAGATATACATTTAAAAAGAAGAAGAAATTTTGTACCTAAACGTGATAGGCTTGCTGCACCTACATCTATTGTCCCATTGCAAGTAACAAGGGACTTTTTACTTGAACCGGAAATTACACCCCAAACCTACCTACTAATCCTAACCCCAAACCTACCTACTAACCTAACACTAAACCTACCTACTAACCTTAACATCACACTTACATACTAACGGTAACACTAAACTTACCTACTAATCCTAACACGAAATCTACCTACTAACCTTATGCCCAAACCTACCTATAAACCCTACCAATCCTACCAACTAACACAAACACTAAACCTACCAACTAACCCTAACTCTAAACCTACCTACTAACCTTAACCCCAAACCTACCTATTAACCCTAACGCCAAACCTACCTACTAACACTAAACCTACCTACTAACGCTAAAACTACCTACTATCCCCAACAATAACCTTAACACCGACCCCAACACTAACCCTAACCCTAACCCTTACTCTAAAAACACTAACCCTAACTTATCCTTTGTTCATTTGTATTCATCAAGCTTTTGCTTGAATAAAAGAAAGTGGAAAAACCACACTAATCTCTTGAACCACATGAAATTGCCAGATATCAGTAGACCACTTAAAAAAATGGAAAAAACACACTAGTCTCTTGAACCATCTGAAATTGCCCGGTATCAGTAGACCACTTACAAAAATGGGGAAAAAACACTAGTCTCTTGAACCACATGAAATTGCCCGATATCAGTAGACCACTTAAAAAAGTGGGAAAAACACACTAGTCTCTTGAACCACATGAAATTGCTAGATATGAGTAGACAACTTTAAAAAAATGGAAGAAAAAACAACTGAAAATGCCGTTCTGAGAAACCTTCTCGTCTTTTTCTTTGACTTTAAATTCGCCATCAGCAGCTGCAAAAGCGGCGGTCATTTGGAAACAGGAAAGGTAACCATAGCCTAGGACAGAATGATCATTTTATTCTATTCCAAGGGTTGTATACCCCTGTCCGGATATGTTAAATATATTATTTACTCAGAGCTTTGAAATGCTGGCAAATATTTTTCAAAGATTAATTTGTGATTTGTTTTTCTTTAAGCTGGTGGACAGCTTTATCTATTTGAGAGAAAAGGGTTACGGACCAAGTTATCGGGTAACCATGGTTGTACCTTTGTTAATTGGACAACTAAAATGCGTTCCTTGTTTTTTTGACAAATTAAACATTTATAAAACAGGTCTAGTTAGTCATTAATAGAAACTGTTACGTGACCAACGTCTTTTGGCATCATGCCGTTTTGGGGGTGATCAATTAAAAATTGGAAAAGGGGAGATCGCCCTTTGTTGGATAACAACATCTGAATTTAAAAAAAAACAAACTAATGGATCAAGTTAACATAATCTTGCATTGCAAATTGAACAACCCACTAAAAACCTATTTTGAGCGATATTTTCAAAAGAAAACAAAGACAAAACGTTTTTAGACATAATAAGGAGTTAATGTTTAAATGTCCATCTCTCTAACTCTCTAGCATTGGTGTGGCTTGTACGCGTGATACATACATAGCCAGCCAGTCAGACAGACAGCCAGACCAACTTGAAAACTGAAGAAAAAAAACAATGTTGACAGTTTTAGTGACAGTTAGGCTCGGTGGCGTAATTGGTAAAGCAGACCGGGCTAAACTGTGCTTCCCCTGGCTAGGAGGTGTGGGTTCGGGGCTTATACTTTATTTCCCGATCAACGCTATTTGCTCACTGCCGGAGAGTAATCGGCCTGATCAAACGTTGCGATAAAAAGCAACATTTAAGATGAAGCTAAAAAGTGGTTATCACACAGTTTGTTAAAATAATAATGATTTACTAATCTAAGTTTAGTAACTACTCAATAAGCAAAACGATGAATTTGATCCGGTTTTAAGAAGCCCCCCCCCCTTCGGTAAGGATCGATTCTACATGTCTGGAAACATAGTAAATCCGGAGGAGGAGCCTCCGAGAAGAATATTACATGGCAGTGCCAAGCTGTTTTAACCCCCCATACACACTGAACAAACACCCTTGTCCTATGTTTTTCATCTGCAATAACCCTTTTAGCACACAATAATATATTCATCCGCCGGTAAATAATATAGAATTATCCTATTTTATTAATGGACATATCGTATTGACAGTTTCGATACACAGCTATCAGAAACTCTCGGGAACCCCTTGGCTCTCCGGGATCCGATGTGAGGCACCGGCCGTACCCCTCTCTCAGAGGTCCTGTCCATCGGAGAGAGGTTGGGTGAATAGGCAATATGCAATAAAGATTCCATCTACTAATGTTTAAGATTAAGTCAGAGGTGGCCCGAAGCATAGGCGAACTAAGGGGCTGCTTAGAGCCCCATAGGCACCAAGAGCGATCGGTGGATCTAAGAGTCGGTTGGCTGCAAACACAATTCTACTTAGGGCCCCATAAAGGTTTGGGCCGACCCTGGATTTAGTAACGGCAATTTGCAACAGAAAGGTGGGTTTTAATCATGCAGCAGTTTTGTGAATAGTATTATGACGTGTGATATAAACAACAATATAAAACGGTAAATATTTATTAACAATATGACACATTTGAAGAAATGATCTTTTTCCAGCGACCCTTTAATGATAATATGCCATCTCTAAACATATTTTTTAGGTTCTATGGTCACACATTCATTAAAAGCACGAATTATGACCTTTCCTATTTTTCAACCTTTTATTACCGATATGAAGCTGCTCTCGATTATTCTTCATCATTAAGAATAGTTTTGGGTCGCCTTCGACGTTTATTATTATTTCGATATCTAAAAATAATTGAACCAATGCTGAACAGTTTGAATTGTAGTACTGTTCATTCCAAATGCTTTGTTGACGCAATCAGGACCTTGAGTAGCATTATGTCCTAAATTGAAATCATACTTGAAAATAAGTCTAACTTTTGGGATGGACACCATTACTATTAAGGGTTCAAAAACCTCCAATAATAATGAATTGTGTATTTATTTACATTGAATCTACAGAAAGAATGCAATTGTATTAGTAAATTTTCCAAATTTAGCATTATTCTTTAAGCTGCAAAAAAACGACATCCTATGTATAACAAGCTTGTATCCACTTTCAGAGATCTTTACTCAGCGAGTTCGACTTTCATTGAGTCTATATTCACAGAGTTTTCTGTAATTCTGTTCATTGTATCTTTCCTTTCTTTGCTTTCTTTCTTCTCATCGGAGAATTGTTATATTTTTCTTAGATGTGCGACCATCTCTAGTACGGATTGTCGTCTCTGACTGACTGACATACCAAAATAAAATTTGCCGATTTAGCTCTTTTGGAGCTAGATTTAGCTGCGCGAGCATCTCTAGTAGCGATGACTGTCACTCACTGACTGACTGACAGGCTGACATACCTAAAAACTCTCACCACATCCCGTTTTATCCCCCTCCTTATATTCCATCTATATATGTTTGAAAGTGCAAGGGAGATAATTCGCACATCTATGCTCTGACTTTCAGGCTTATTTTATATTTCGCTCATTTTCCGTTAACGCTTCCCCTCTTTACTTGTTTTCCAAGTAAAGAAACAAAAAGCATTTCTCGATTGACCCGGGGCCCACAAGGAAGGAATTCGTGCCAGCAAATGACATGGCAAACGAACTATTTCTTATATCCACGCCAATTCCACAGACACAGATAAAAGACTCGGTCGGTTCCTGAAACACCATCGATTCATTCCGAACAAACTGGACGGCCGGACAACCCCCTCCTGCTTTTGATATCAACTCAAATGAGATTGGACCTCTTAATGATTCCGGGGTTTTACCACCGAAGACTTGAAAGGGCCATGGAGAAAACAAGAAGCCCCAGGTTCGATTCCAACTGTGCTTTTTAAGATCAGACAGGTCACCGTCTCTCTCTCTCTCTCTCTCTCTCTCTCTCTCTCTCTCTCTCTCTCTCTCTCTCTCTTTAACCTTTTCACGGTCGTTTCTTCTCCGTTGATATTTAGTTTTTAATCACATCATTTTGTCTGGGCTCGCAATGATGTTCATTCACACCTTTTTGCTCCTTTGTCCGCCATCTTTGTCTTCCTCTTCATCGTCACGACAATTATTAGAGACCATCGACCAAAACTGTCAGCATAAGTCTGGCTGGCTGACTATGTATGTATCGTGCGTACAGGACGCACCAATAGAGTCAGAGGGCTGAACATCTATACATATACTCATTATTATATCTAGAAAGAAACGTGTTTGGTTTTTGAAAATTCCCCATCAAAATAAGTTTTCATAAATCAATTTGCAACTTAAGTTCATGCTAAATTAATCCCTTAGTTTGTGTCCGGCAGTGTTCACGTTTTTTTCTTTTGAAAATTCGGACTTTTTAGTGATCAGCGCCCAACAAAAGTAACTTATTCGTTGATCACCCCTTTTCCAATGTTTGCATGCTGCCAAAATACATGACGGTTTCTATTGAGTGACTAACCAGACCTGTTTTGCTCTTTATTTGAATACATTCATCTTCATCTTTTCACTTCCCCATAATTATCATTATTGCTTTCCTGTCTTTTATTCCTTCTCTTTTTTTCTTTCTTTCTTCACTTCTTTACCTTGTGCACATCATCCCTGTTCTGTTTGTAAAGACTTCCGGGATTTTCCATTCTAGTCTTCTTCTTCTTCTTCTTCTTCTTCTTCTTCTTCTTCTTCTTCTTCTTCTTCTTCTTCTTCTTCTTCAACTTTCTTCATCTCTGAACCTTTTCTGCTTTTTTATCTCTATATGTTTCTTCTCCAACTTAGTCACGGTCTCTTCTGTATGTCTCGCGCGTACCGGCTTTACCAATGGAGCTAGAGGTCTGGAAATTTAAATATTTACCCCTTATTATGTCTTGAAAAAACATTTTTTGTTTTTTGAAAATCCCCCTTCAAAATAGGTTTTTAGTAGAATCTTACCACTAAGTTAATGCTGAATTGATCCCGTTCATGCTTGTTTTTTGAAAATTCGGACTTTTCGAGTGATCACTGCCCAACAAAAGGCGAGAGAAGTAACTTATTTAATGATCACACTTTTTCCAATTGTTTAATTGATCACCCCAACACGGCATGCTGCCAAAAGACATAACGGTTTCTATTGAGTTACTAACCAGACGTGCTCTTTTTCTTCAATCCAATCTCTTTACCTCTATTTTTCTTATTTTTCTCTTTCTTTTATTCCCTTTTCATTCATTGTATTGTTCTTTCACTATTATTCCTTTTTTCATTTTCTTTCTCTTTCTTTTTCTTCTTCCTGATCGTCTCCCTTTGCTTCTCTTTCTTCCTTCTTTTCTTTCTTTTAGAAACCGTCAACCAAAACTGTCAACAAAAAGTTTTTTTCACTTTTTAAGTTGGTCTGGCTGGCTGGCTGGCTGGCTGGCTATGTACATGTGTATCACGCGTACATGCCAATGGAGCTAAAGGTCTGAAAGATGCGACATTTACTCCAAATTATGTCTAGAAAAAAGGTTGTCAAAAATCAACCCTAAATAGGTTTTTAGTGTGTGTGGGCGGGGGGTTCAATTTTCAATCTGAGTTTATGCTAAATTGATCCCTTAGTTTGTGTCAGACAACGTTCATGCTTGTTTTTTGAAAATTCGGACTTTTTGAGTGATCACTGTACCAACAGAAGACGATGGAAATAACTTAATCACTGATCACCCCTTTTTCCAATTTTTTAATTGATCACCTCCAACACGGGATGCTGTCAAAAGACGTTGGTCATTTGACGGTTTCTATTTAGTGACTAAGCATATATGTCTTTCTTTTCCCTTTGCTTACACTTTCTTCTTTCTTTTTCCTTCCTTGCAACAAGGAATGAATGAACCGTTTTGACCTTCTTTTATCTGAAACCCTTTTAACTGAGAAGAAAAGAGAAGAAAAGTTACGTTACGAAAAGCCAGCGCAAACAGTAACACACAAACACCATACTAGACTGATTGCCCGAAAATGTGAGACACAAGACAAAGAAACAGCAGGGAACTGAATGAAGAGACGACAACCATGGGCCGTGAGGGCATCTCACTATGAGTAAACGGTAAATGGTAACGTTTCTGATTGATCACATGGTATTTCCGTCATCGAAAATTGAGTTCCGGTGGAGAATCAGTGGTTTGCCTCTCTGACTCAGCAGTTTCTCTCACTCTCTTTTTGTCTTTTTGTCTTTACCCCTCTATCTCTCTTGATCCCCTTCTATCTCTTTGTTTTTATATGTACTCCTCTCCCACCCTCTTTCCCTCTCTTTCTCTTTTCCTTTACCTCTCTCACACCATCTTTCTTTCTCATTCTGTTTGTCTTTACCTATCTCACGATCTTCTTCTGTCTCTTTGTTTTTCTCTTTACCCCTCTCTCACCCTCTTTCTTTTTCTCTTGGCCTTTACCTCTCTCACACCGTATGTCTTTCTCTTTCTGCTTGTCTTTACCTATCTCACGATCTTCTGTTTCTTTCTCTCTTTTTCTCTTCGCCTTTACCTCTCTCACACCTTCTTTCCCTCTCTTTCTTTTTGTCTTTACTTCTCTCTCTTTCTCTCTTTCTCTCTTCCTCTTTTACTTCATCTGTACCTCTCTCACACACCCCTTTACCCCCTCTCTCTGTCCTTATCTCTCTGTCAATCTCTTCCTCTTTGCCTTTAACTCTTGCACGAACCCTTCCTCTCTCTTCCCTTTTGAATTTACCTCTCTAGCAACCTCTTTCTCTCTGTTTTTCTTTCTTTTTATCCCTCTCACCTCGTCATCATCTCTCTTTATCTTTGTCTTTACCTCTCTCACATTCTCCTTCTCCCTCTTTCTCTTTGTAATCACTTCTCTCACGCCCCATTTCTCTCTCTTTTACTCTCAATAAACATACTAGTTCGAAAGTAAAACACAAAATAAAAAAATAGCATTTTCTATTCTATGGGACGATGGCCCATTGGGAAATAAAGCGTTGGTCAAGCGTTGCAGTTTACTTGGTGGTCGTAAGTTCATTCCCTGGGTTAGGCAGTGGAATTCAGCGGAACGAGTAGAAGCAGCACCACAAGGACGAATCAACAAAAATGACGAAATAACTGAAGAATTTACTAATACCATATATATTCGAGCATGGACAGCGGAATGAGAACAGTCTACCGCCGTGGATTGAATAAAGGATCCGGTTCTAAATTCTGAGAAACTTACCGAATACGCCCGGTACCTGAAGAAAGCCGTGACGTTGTGAATATAATAGCCAAGAATAGGTCAACAGTTCAAATAAATTAGTGTATAATAGAGATGGACATAGTGAATAACCCCACTGAGTTCCCCATTATTATAACCACTGATATACTAAGAAAACGTTCGTAAATACTGAGTAATGTGTAATGAGTTGGATCAAAACCGGGTGCTTAGGAATGTATCCCTGTGCCAGACTAAGGTAATATTGATAGATATATCTGTCTGCAAACCATCGTTAATACAGTGAGTTCGAGTTTCAGTGGATGCTCCGTTTCTTGTGGCCATCTGCCAGACTAAAATAAGTTAACTTCTCGTCTTCTGGTCGCTGTGAGGGAAAGAGATGTTGAGGGAGAGAGAGATATTCATTTCCTCCGCGGGCTGCGGACTGCGATGACGACGATGATGATGATGTCTCTCTGTCCGGATCGCCTCCGCGGGCTGCGGACTGCGATGATGATGATGACGTCTCTCTGTCTGGTCTGCCGACGGGAGCCAAATTTCTCTGTAGAGGGAAATTAATTTGCGGACAAAGAAAATACTCCCACGTGTGTGGAGAGAAAAGACGGCAAAATCCACGGATCTTAAAATATCTAGAAGTTTTATTTCCGTACCACGCAGGTCAATTTCTGGGCTGGTCTGCGGATTTCGTCGAGGTACGGAAATTCTGTTGCATGTCGTTGTATAAAAGAGTGGGTCACTTTTCAGGGTCGCTACCGCTACTGCTACTGCCACCATCAGGCAGTGATGCCCCACTGACTCCCGACCCAAACTAACTTTACTGTTTTGATTTAGCCTTTATATATATATAATGTTCATAACTCCTCCCACTTTTAAAATTCCCAACGGTTTTTTTGATAACATGATACCCCAGTTGGTCACGTAGGCAGCTTGACACAGATTTCAAATCTGACCAAGTTCCTATCCCAACCGGTAACCCGATCTGGGTCTATTTCGTTACACAATGAATATCTTCCTCAGGTGACGAATTGTCAATTATTTTCAATTTTTGATTCAACTTATCTTTCATTTCTTTCAACTTATTACTGTTGCTTTTATTGCAATTCTCAGACCGTGTCTCTAAGATCGCTAGTAAGAAGCGCAGATCTGAAATAGAGAATACATCTCCGGCGTGACTCGGATTAGTATATATATTATATTTTATATTATATATTTAAATCCCCGAAACCGTTACATGGCAAACAACTGATGATCCCTACAAGAAAACTTTACTTCTGTGTAAATCATGAATCCCTCTGAACATCTCTCATTATCAGTTATTAGTGAATAATTGACTTACATGACAAATAATGAAAGTTAGATATCTTCTAAAATACCAAAGTTATGAAGGGCCAAATTTGGCCAAAGCATGTTTGCGGCTCGCGACACCTGGTGAGACTTCAAGGGTTATAATGCTTTAATTTATTGATACTCATATACACTGTCGGAATACTTCTGAAAGAATTGTTCTGAAATGTGTGGCAGTTTAGCCAAGTTAGATATGAGTAGGACCCATAAAAAACTTAGAAATGAAAGAGGATAATTCAGCAAAATCTGGAACATTACTTTTCATGCATTCATAAAACACGTAAGATGTTGGGTTTTTACGGTTATGGTCCTATGTTTTGATCATCAGAACACTATTTAATGCTTTTAAACTCTATGTTTCAATGTTTTACAGAAGGCAATACATTAATTGAATATAATCCAATGGTGTGTGTATGTGTGTGTGCGTGCGTGGTGTGTGTATGTGAGAGAAAAGGGCCTATGAATAGATATGAGTAATCTTAGCGACTGTGAGTAATTTATATTTCACAAGGGAACTAAACAGTATGGAGTCCTATACAGAATATTAGATGTATAATCACTAACGCACGCATATATATATATATAGATATAGATATAGATACAGATATAGATATAGATATAGATATAGATATAGATATAGATATAGATATAGATATAGATATAGATATAGATATATAGGGTATCTAATTTCTTGATAACTCAACAGTGTGACTTGTTTAATGACTTTCCGGAGATCATTTACTTTCATTTGTTTTTTTTCTTTTTTTCTTTTACGGAAAATAGCCCCCAATTTATCTGTCAGCTTTCTTCTTTCTTATGGCTCTTCTTTCTCTTTCCATCCATTTAAGGAACAATTTTAATGGCGATATATTGAACGTTGTCGCCTGGAGCTCTGAATACACTCCAAGTCATTCTTCCATTTCCAGAATTGCTTTCTCTTAATCAAAATACCCATATCAGTATTAGAAACCGTCAACCAAAACTGTCAACATAGGTTTCTTCAGTTTTTAAGGTGGTCTGTCTGTCTGGCTATGTATGTAGGTATGTATTACGCGTAGGGGCCGCACCAATGGAGGGCTGAAAATTTAAACAGTTATTCCTTATTATATCTAGATAAAACGATTATTTTGTTTTTTGGAAAATTACCCCCTAAATAGGTTTTTAATTGGGGGTTCGATTTGGTATGTAAGTTTATGCTAAATTGATCCCTTAGTGTGTGTTCGGCAGCCTTCACCCTTGTATTTTTTTGTTGAAAATTCAGACTTTTTTAGTGATCACTGCTCAACAAAAGGCGAGAGAAGAAACTTATTCATTGATCAACACCTTTTCCAATCTTTTGATTGATCGCCCCCAACACGACATGCTGTCAAAAGACGTTGATCACGTAACGGTTTCTATTGAGTATTTTCCATTAGTATCAGCAAGTTAACGGGTTAGATCCCTGGCTATTGTGGCTAACGTCGCAAAATAGCCGAACATTTCTTGAATGGCTACTTGCTGAGACAACTGGTTAGCTATGAATCGGCATTACTTGAATTTTCTCGCATCTCACACCAGTTTATATCCTATTACTAGTGGACATTTGGTAAGAATTTGTAACCAAGAATTTGTAACCAAAACTACTGCTGATATATTGATGTCTGCATTTTTGGCTATTGCGGCCACGTCTCCCATTGTTTGTCTGCTTTAAATTCTGGGTAAATGAATAATATTCTTTTTGTCGACAATTTCAGATCAATCCACTCAAGTATTAACAGATTGTAGATACAAATTAGTTTATAATAATCGACTGTGTGATAAATTGTGTTTACTTTTGAAAATTCCTGAAAACTGTATTTAATTAGTCTGCAGTTATATAATAGGAAAACTTTAAAACTTTAAAATGGGCCAGGCCCCCGAGCGTGCTTCGAGAATAATTAATTTAATGCGTCAACCTCGGCTACTAAATTGAATATTTAATGTTATATCTATTTACCTAATCTTCTAGAAATACACTTACTCGTCTGTACCAGGGACCATGAAACATGTTGGGGTATTACCCCAAATCAACTTAAATTATATTTACTTCAAAGTAAACAATACATTCCTAATTATATTAAATAATAATAATAATAATATTA
>VCCN01005116.1:1671425-1683610 GCA_006491835.1 Architeuthis dux | reverse complement strand
CGTTACCATAGACCTGCGATTATTCTCCAACGTGCTAAATAATAAGATATTATCGTTGCACGCGTTTTACAGGCGACTGACTTTAGTAACTTTTATGTTGGGACATGAGTGTGTTTGTGTGTGTGTGTGTGTGTGCGCGCGCATGTGTGTGTGTGTAGACTAAAGTAATTTATATATATGCAGGGTCGGATCCAGTATGTTGAGCAGGGAGGGGTCTAATTTTTGTTTCTTACATCATCTGTCTAATTAGCAATGGATATAATGATTTTCTTTTTTGTTTTTAAGGTTAATTTATGATTATTTGGGATTATTTGTGGGTTTTTATGAAAATAATGTTATCAAGATATTTAAGGAAAATGTTTTGAATTATACTTTGCTCGGACCCCCTGGAAACTGCCCCCATGATCCGCGCCTGACATGCACCCTGTTGAACGAGTTTTTTCTTTTTATTATTTCAGATTGATAGTAGGTCAGTGATCATCGTATTAACCTCGAAAGTCATTCACAATAAGTTTGATCATCGAGGATCGTTCTAGAAATATAAAATTGTGCCGGATATATTGATTAATCTCTCTATTATGTGCACACACACACACACATACATATATGTGTGTGTGTGTGTGTGTGTGCGCGCATGTGCGTAAGAGAGGGAGGGAGTCAGACAGGTATAAACAGAGGAGTTAGCCAAATGTAGGTACCAATTCGCTTACACACACACCAAACCCCACGTAGATAGACTAAATTACTTCGCTAGCTATTTTCTTATCAGTTTTAAAAAACTGATAAGAAAATAATTAATCATAATGGCTGTGTATAAGAGCTTGGGTGTTAGAGCATGTGACAGAGGTGCTCCATCCACTCTTCCCCTAAACATAGATAAGACTAGATAGTTTAAGTGTCTATTTTACCCAAAAGAACAATATAGTCGCGGATCCACGGTGGGGGGTCCAGGATGTCCGGACCCCACCACCCCGCTCGGGCAAAACACTATTAAATTTCATAAATAAAAACAAAAACAAGTAATCATAAATTAATCTTAAAAACAAAAAAAATAATTATATCCATTGTCTAACTAAACAGAGAAATTGAAAAAAAAAAATATTGGACCCCTTCCCTGCCACCTTGCTCAAAATCCTGGATCCGCCCCAAATATGCTGTGCCCGTATGGTTAGTCTTGAATTTACATTCCTCTTCGTTACCATAGAATTAATCATTAAATCTGGATTATTCTCTAACATAATAAGATATCATCATTGCATACGCTTCACAGACGAATGACTTCAGTAACTTTTATGTTGGGGGATGGGAAAGACGAAGATAAAAACGTACGAAGCGACTTCTAAAGACCCCCGGATGCAATATAGTCTAATAATGTTTCGGGCGATATGTTGTATATGTAAAAACAACAATGATAAATATAGTACTCCGAAAAAAAATATATAAGTATGAATGAATGAAAACAATATATCTAAGAATTTCAGACCGTAGAAGAAGGTCGAAAATTATATTGGCCGAAATGTGTAGTTAAAAGCGACACAAATAGAGATGATAACCCGAATAATATAAGGAATACTGAAAACGTTACATCTAAGAATTCCAGATCGGAGAAGTTCGAAAAATATATCGGCCGAAATGTGGTGTTATAAATACGAAGATGAAAGTTAATAGTCCCCAGAATGTGTGAATATTTTACTCTCAAAATTCCGGAACACAGATATGCATTTTCAGGGTCAGATCCTGGAATTTAAGCGGGGTAGAGGTGAGGGGTCCACATGGAAAAAAGATTGAGCGCGGTGGGGGGAGGGTCCAAGTGGAACAATTTATTCTTTCAAATAATATTTTTTTGTTTTTAATGTTAATTTATGATTACTTGGGACTATTTTTTATTTTTTATTCATAAAATTTCATCATCTAGATATTAAAAAAAAAATTAATTTTTGCTTTGCCCGAGCAGGTTGGGTCTGGAGCCCCTGGCCTCCACTACCTGGATCCACTCCTGTTTTTAGAATAACAGATATGAAGTGGAAATTCTTGACTGGATTTGCATATTTCAGTAAATATGGGTGGAATAAATTTAAAAAAAATAGAAATACATCTTATTCTCAAAGATTGACAGAACCCAAACCTCAGTGAGAAATGCAGAGCTTTTCAATAATAACAAAAAAAACATTCGTAAGGCGAAATGGCGTAAAGCGAAAAAATAATTACCATTAATTTATATGGGAAAATTTTGAGTGAAATGGTGTTGATGGTATTTTAGGCTGAGTCGTCGTAGGTTGGGGTGGTGGATATACAGGAGGCTGGGTGTGGGAGAAAGGGGTCCACTGCCTCTGTAACGGTTCGCTGCAAAACAAACGAACGCTATTTTCGTGTTTCGCCTTTTTTCTTAAAAGTGAAAAAGGGGCTTAAAGGTTAAGGCAACCACTGATAATATTTTTTAAGGCAGGGCCCGACCATAAAAAAACAACTTTACTGCTCAATACGGCAATTATATTTTAGAAGACAAGATTTTTATTCAAAATAACGAAAATATTTGTAGGTAACCATCTAATGGGAGCCTACCATAGAACGACGGCTAGCAAGGTCGCCTCGAACAGCAATTCGCTACTGTAGTGAGATCAGTCCTCTCTTTGGATCACCCACACTTGTGGCCTTGTGCCATACAATGCAATGGTGTGTCAACTTTTGATAAGCAATAATAATTACCGTACACCCAGTGCTGTGGGAACGGCGTTCCTTTACTTTTTGAGGGAGGGGGAACGGCGTTCCCGCATTTATATACTACTAAAATTCTCTATTTTAAAAATCCACTGGTAAGAAGATTAGCCAGTATATGTCCAAATACTTATCCTATATGGCATCAAAACCTCTCCGAAATTGGTTGAATGTTTTACTAAATTCTCCCGTTCAGAGGCACCCAGCCCTGCATTCACTCACTTCTTTTTCTTTTTTTAAGTACTATACCACTTCGTATATCACGGCGTCGATGACGCTATTTTTTCCTAAAATAATTCTAGAAAAATGTACCCTGCGTCTCACTGGTCGAAGGTTATTCCGTCAAAATTTCGGAAGTCAAAATTCGGATGCGTCCTTGAGGACGGAGCGTCCTCAACGCCTGGAAAAACGGCAGGTCATAAAAAATGGCGTAAAAACGAATTATCGCTTAATAATTGAATTAACAGACAGAAAGAGGCAGTCCATTGCTTAGCTATAAATAATTGCGAGATTGATGGCGGGGGGGGGGGTTATAAAATGACAACCACTCAATATTTCTTACAAATAAATACGTGGACAAATAAATACGTGGACAAAGAAAACAAATTTGAGTCATCAAAAACAAGTTATATGCGATCCGGCATTTTAAACTTACATCTGAAATGTCAGTCTTTAGAATTGACAGAACAGTAAAGTAAAAAAATTAATCCAGTAAATTTACCACAGAACCAATAAGTAAAAATGTATAAGACAGAAGATATCTCTAATTGTTTTTGTTTTTGATGTTAGTCTATGATTACTTGGGATTATTTGGAGATTTTCTAATCTATAGATTATCTTTAGATATTTAAAAACAAATAATTGTGCTCTGGCCAAGATGAGGAGGTGGGGCTGAAACCCCTGCACCTTCCGTTGATCCGCGCCTGATAAATAATTGTGAGGCTGATGGGGTTAAAGCAATGGTTCTCAACGTGGGCGCTAGTGCCCCCCCCCGGGGGGGCGTTGAGGGGACTAAGGGCTTTAAGGGGGCGTTGTGGAGATTCCTAAAATATCTATGATTCTGATTTACAAATTTCTGTTGTTTAGTAGTATCTCCTTAGATATTCATTGATATAATTACTATAACATTTTCCTTAATAAAACCTTTCAACTGAATGTTGATGTTTCTCTTTATAATCACAAGCTACCACATGTCTCTAAAAGTCTGCGTTGAGTACTTCTCATTTAAACTACGGGGTGGGTGACATGTAGGTAGGTTCCATAGGGGGGCGTTAAGGCTGAAAAGGGTTGAGAAACACTGGGTTAGAGGATGACAACGACTTTGATATTGATTCATATATTAACTGGAAGGGAAAGGAGCCTTTTCGTAAGTTAATGCTTAGGTAATACAGGAACTTTTCTATATAGAAAAAAAAGATATAAATTTACGATAATATAAAGTAATGTAGTTGGGATTGCGAATTAAGTGATTTTTCTGATTCGACATAAGTTAGTAGAAACATTCCTACACTACAATACATTAAATGAGCCCTAAGTGTGTCTATAGTGAAATCGGTTTCGCTTAACGTTGATTTCACTTAAAGTTTCAGGAAACTAACCACGTCGTTAATCGGGGAGTTCCTGTATTGTTGATAATCAGTAAATATAAACATGAACAGCTGATAATAAATAAAGAAAAGAAAAACGAACGCGAAAAAAATATTTAAAAAGAGGATTGTGTAGCTCAAAAACAAATCCGTTTACGAAGAGCAGATTACATTATTTATGTAAATCTTTTTTTGCTTATTATTTCAAATTGTCGGCTGTTTATTTACTATTTTATCCATGCTATCAAAAAATGATGGTTATATAGAACTACAATTGAAGAAATCTGTGTGTGTGCACTGCGATTACTTGACAACTGCCCATTGCACGAAGTTGATATTCGCCATATATATTATTCAGCAAACAAGGCAGTGCAGTGTCGAGTTTGAAGTTGTTTGGATCAGCGGTTCTCGAGTAATCTAATACAAATAAATAAAAGATTATAAATCTTTTATCTAAAATTATAGATTATAAATTTAAATATAAAATATCTAAATTGGCAACTGAAGAGAAGTAACCAAAATACTTCGAATCGTAGTTCCTTACGACGGATGGAAAATTATTTTACATGATTATTATAGCAGGCTGCTCCACACACCATAAAGTCCGGCCCCTTCCAAACATGCAACGGAAGGGACAGACCTAGTTTAAATAATTTTGCAATTTAATTTGTACCTAAACAAAATATAAAAATATGTTGCTCTGCATTTTCTTTTTCGGATCTTTTACGCATTTGCAACAAAAATAAATGTAGATTATATATCATTAGCATTTAATAGTTATCTCCTTTGACAAATGTTACAGACAAAAATATAGACATACACATCCTAGGGGGTCCGCCGCCCCCTGCTTGAGCAAAGCATAACACTTTTTTTTTTATATCTAAAGAAATTTTATAAATAAAAAATAAAAAATATCAAGTAATCATAAATTAACCTTAAAAGCAAAAATTCATTATACTCATTGTCTAATTACGGATGGAGTAAAACATTTAAAAAATTGGACACCCCCACCCTGCTTAAAATCCTGGATCCGCCCCTGGTAGATTTAAATCGCAATTCGAAATTATCGCAAAATAATTGTTACTCCGATTTTTTAATCGAACGCCTTGAAAAATTGGAAAGAATATTCATATGGTTTATTTTAATTATCAGATATACAGAGATTGGCTGTTTCTGTCACACAATTCGATAATAGCAGTAAAAAGGGATGATTGTGTTGCGCCAATGTTAGAAGGGATTGCTTGCCTACCTTGAAACTGAGCATTCGAAAACATGGCTTTTGCCTTCGCCCAAACACCTACAAATATATATATTTATATATCATTGGTCGAAACCAGGTTTCCGAATGCTGCTTTTTGTTTCAACGCAGGCATGCCACCCCTCTTCCCTTGGAAGACTGGCGCAACATAATCGTATCTATATTCTCTCCCCTACCACATTTGACGGAGTGCTGAAGTAAGCTTAGAAAATACATCCTATATGCGTGTGTGTGCATGTACGCATACATATATATATATATTTAGATATTTACCAAGTTTAACTTAGCCAAATAGATGCAAGAAGATTGTGCTGCGCCAGTCTTCTAAATGGGGAGATCTGCCTGCCTGCCTTGAAAATTAGCTTTCAATACCAAGGTTTTTTTTAAATAAAAATTACATGTGTCTGTATGTAGGAATTATTTTCTAAATAAGAGTTTCTATTTTGATAATGTAAATATACTCACAATATGTTATTTTTGTGAAAATCTAATATCCGTCCTTACAGCGATATTAAAATATTGGACACAATGTACGGAAAGCGGTTCCGATTGTAAAGTTTCACAGCCTCGCTCACTCGATGGTAAAAACGGCGTACAGATAAAAACAATCTAATTTATTCAAACAATAACAATAAATGTATGTATTTACTTCTGTTTTTCTTTCATCAATTCTCTTAGTTCGTTTATTTGTGCGCCGTTATTAACATCGAGTGAGCGAGTGTGTGAAAGTTTACAATCGGGACCAGCTTCCCTAAATTGTGCCAAATATTGTTTATTAAACCCATCGTTTTAGATTCAAACATTGCAGGTGTAGTTCAATGAGAGTGCGGAGAACGGCTCGCTTACAAAAGTCTTAACACTGCCTGGGTGACACGAGTAACGAGTGTCTCGTTACTCCTAACTTTAAGTCACCGTCACGGCGATTTGAATTCTCTGTGATCGATCAATGTATCAACATTAAAAAAAAAAAAAAATGTATTTACCCACCCCCCCTTTCCCATGAGTAAGCCCAATGTCTGACGGACTGAAATGTGCCCCCCTTTATGGGAGAAGTTCGAACTGCAAGCCGTGGATCCAGTGGGAGCGAGGGCTAGGGAACCTGGCCCACCTCCTCATGCACATCACCTTTATGGGACTGAAATATCTAGATACAAGAAACTTTTTAAAAAATAAACCCAAATAATTCTAAGCAATCATAAGTTAATCTTAACAAAAAAAAAAAAAATATTTTTATTTATTTTATTAGATGAAGTATTGTAAATCATTATTATTAACTTTTTAGCTACTATTTATATATTCCCGTTTGTAAGTTTATTTAAAAATATTTTCCGCTCTACATTGGTAATATTCAATGTATTTATTTGTGACCCCCACCGCCCGCTCAAAATCCTGGATCCGTCCCTGGTAGTGTTAGGAGTTCGATCCTCACTGGGTTCTCCTCTACGGTGACACTGTGCCAGACTAAACCGAGAAGTCTGATTAGCCAGGCCTAGTAAAAAAAAATAACTCCCTTGTAAACAGAGAATTCGGTATGAGCAAACAACTTAGAAAACAAAAAATTGTACTATTTACAATGCCCTCAATGACTGAGATAGTTACGTATTTCCCCACCGGTGCCAGAGCTCGGGGTTCATGTCCAGATAAAAGTCAAGATTTTGAATGCATATTTTCAAGGCAAGCAGACCTTCGGCGCAACACATTCTTTCCACTCACGATTACCCGCATTTGGGTTTTTGTGACGGGCTAAGCAAAGCATCATAAATATTAAGAATGTTTATTTAGTTATTAACATCAGGAGCGGATCCAGGATTTTTTGCAGTGGGGGTTGGCGATCCAATTTTTTAAATTCATTTTTTTTCTTTTTTATCCAATCTGTCTAATGAGAAAATGATAACTTTTTGTTTTGAAGGTAATTTATCATTACTTGGGATTATTTTTTTTATTTAAAAAAAAAATGTTTTAGATATTTTTAATTGTTCTTTGCCCGTGCAGAGAGGGGTCCGGACCCTCTGGATCCCCCACTCCCGGAACATATTTAATGATTCTAGCTCTAAACGATTCTTAGAAAAGTCAGGCAGTATAGTATTGGAATCTACGAAGTCTGAAGGGGGGAGGGGGCAATGCTTTGAAACATTCAAAGATGCTATCAATCAAGAAATAATTACAAGCTAAATCGAAAAGTATTATTAACAACTGCTTTACCCAGGTTGTCAAAAATGAGCGGGTATTTAAATCATTTTGCCCTCTACTTAAAAATATATATCAAAAACATTACGTTGCACTGTATTGTTTATGTCCAACCAGAATGAACCCGGAGTTTTTTTTACGCATCTGCTAAAACGTAATAAATAAAGGGAGGCTAATCTATAATTAGCATTTAATAGTTATCTCCATTGACAAATGTTACAGACAAAAAATATAGACATAAAACGTGGCGTATCTATAGAAGTAGATTTTCGTTCAACAAATGCAAAAAATTCTAACGAACACAACGTTCTTGTTTTCCGTTGGGTGAATAATAATAATAATAAATAATAAGAAGAATAAGAATAAGAATAAGAATAAGAATGAAAAGGTGAGATGTGAAAACAAGCAATAACAAAATAAACATTAAAACAATTTGATTACATAGAAAAAAAAAAGACTTATATATGTTAAATAAATAAACTTACTCTATTTCTTTTTATCTTGTTCTCTCTCTCCCTGACGCAGACGACATTATTGCTCAACTATAAGTAGATACAGTCGAAATTTAAAAATAAACATATGCATATATGTACTAGTAAAGTTTGCCTAACCCGACGTTCGTTGCGCATAAACTGAAACTATATCTATGTGTATATGTGTGTGTGTGTGTGTGTGTTCATTAGTGGATGATATAATTTGACTTGTAATCATTTGTTAATTAACGCCATAAAAGCCTAGTTACGCGATCAGATTGTAAGAGAAGAAATCTTTCGACATACAAAATACCCCCTTGTCCCTTTCTTTTCTGAAGAAAGAGAAACCAAATAGTTATAGTGAAAGAAATAGCGAAAGAGATAATGAAAAGAGAAGAAGAAGAATTAAACTTTGAGAAGAAGTCTGAGGGGGCGGAGGAAGAGGAAGAAAAGAGAAGAATAGTTGAACTTTGAGAAGAAGTCAGAGGGGACAGAGAAAGAGAGAGAGAGAGAGAGAGAGAGAGGGGAAGGAGGCGAAAGGGAGAACGGGAGAACAACGGAACGAAATAAACTGAATTGAAATTGACAAGTATATAAACGAAAACTGATCCAATATAATTGACGAAGCAAAAAGTTAGGTTTTCTTTCTCTCACCTGCGAGGATTTTTCGTCGACGAAGAAGAAGCGGTGGGTTTTGGGGGGAGAGAGAGAGAAAAAAAAACAAAACAAAAGAAATTAGACAAACAAACAAAAACGATCTTTTGAGAATGTTTACGGTTTTCTGATAGGTAGAATAAAGATCTAACGAAAAAAAGGAAAAAGAAAAGGAGAAAAGAAAAAAAACAATTAACAATGGTGCCCTCCCCCCATTATAGAAAAATCACTCGTAATATCTCTTCCTTTTAGTGAGCTCTTTTAAACATTAGGCTCCTGTTAATTTTCCCTTGCTCCGCCCCCTCCTTCTTTGGTTCAATTCTTTGGACAGAAAGTGTCGAGATTAATAATAGTAATAATAGTATTAATAATAATGATAAGAATAGTAATTATCAATGAATAATCGCTTGTGAAACGTAAGGCCTCACTGCTGCTACTGTTGTCTTCCGCCTTTTATTCCACCCCCCCTTCTTATGTATTCAATCACACACACACACACCGCTCTCGCTCTGTGTGGCAGTCTGTCTCCGCCCCCAAATAATAAGCCATTTATCAAAGAACCTGCCCTAGTGGTTGAATCTTCTCTCACAACCTCCCTAGACGCCGAAGGAGACACACAAGCTTTTTGCTCTCCTCTCCTTCGCATTGCTCTCCTTGTTTGTGGACAGCAAGAAAGAACGAAACTATATTTACCCATCAAACCCACGGATCATTCTTCGCATCAGAAAATTAACACTAGTCATTTGGACTACTTTGGACTTTATTATATATATATATATATACATACATATATCTCTATCTACAAATACATACAGTTATTTATTTTCTAAAACAAACAAAAAAGGACAGCGAGGAAGAGAAAAACAATTTCTCACCCACTTTTTATAAAGTAATCACTATAATTATTTTGTTTTTGTTTGCTTAAATCGAACAAAAAAAAACACTGATTTTAAACAATTTCTTTTCTTAAGAGAAACGAGGAAAACACAAGACCAAACACAAACTACCACGAAATTCAACCGGAGAAAAAAGTCAAAATCGTTTAAAGAAAAGTGGATTTACGTACATAATAACCCATATTTACCAATATGACGATGTACAACTGATGAAAAAAAAACTCTTAACACCTACGAAAGGAATACAAAGTTTTTTTAAAAAAATATATACATCAGTAAAACGATTTTTCTTCAAGTTTTAAACTAAATCGTCTTTGAACGAAAAAAGGATAAACTCAACCTTGTGGTATGTAATCCCTTCAAAGCTTTGATACAAAGGGACCTCGTGGCTTTTATTCTTTTGATCTACAACAGTCTAAAGAAAACGCAACAAAAGAATTTTAAAAAACAACTCTACGGCCTCTATTTCACCCTGGCTGTCAATACCTATGTATATATGTAACGACTTATTTACAGTGACGCCTACGGATAGCAGACGTACGTGAAAACGATAAGACGTCATAATAAGATAAACATCTTTACTAAGCACAGCTTAGTCAGACACAAGGCCATCAACACAAAGAAAAAAAACGATTGGATTTAACACATTGAAAATCTTAAAATCTATCTTCAGGATTATATATCTTCTGATATCGTCTTTCCATCTGAAAAAAAAATCCGGTCTCACTCGTGTATTTTTTCTTTGTGTGAGTGTGGAGTAAATCATTTTCAACCAGAAAGCGGACTACATTTTTCTGTTGATACTAATGTTTTAGATTCCTTTTCAGTTACTTTTGTTGTTTTTATTGGACAACTATTGTCATCTAATTATAGAAGAGACCACTATTGTTATGGTTACATCTCCCGTCTCTTTCTCTCCCCCTTCTACTCTTAAACTACTACTACTACCTAAACCCTCTCCGAATCACTTAATTATAGCGAGACTCTCAACACTTATCGTTTCAATGTCATTCCCATCCTAAAAAGGATATTACACCAAATAGAAGAGAAGAAAAGCTAAGACCATACAAATTTTAATTTTAAATTTTTACAATTTAATAAGCCTATTTTTTCGTTTTATTTTTTTCCTTTTTTTTTTCCTTTCCCGAAAAAAGGGGACAAAGTCTTTAGACTTTTCTTTAGTAGCTTGGTATTTCAAAGGTGTCCAGCATTTCTTATTCACACTTTCCTTACCTGGAAAGGGACCGACCTCCTCTCCAAAACGTGTACACCCCATCTGCAACCACGGAGCTCACAACGTCAGACCACTTTTCCAACATGTCGAAGCCTCAGGCTGAGCATGTTAAACGTCCCATGAACGCTTTTATGGTGTGGTCGCGAGGCCAGCGACGCAAAATGGCTCAGGAGAATCCGAAGATGCACAATTCGGAGATAAGCAAACGCCTTGGTGCCGAATGGAAGCTTCTGTCTGAAGAGGAGAAGCGACCGTTCATTGACGAGGCGAAACGACTACGGGCCCTGCATATGAAGGAACACCCTGATTACAAATACCGGCCACGGAGAAAACCCAAATCGCTACTGAAAAAAGACAACAAATATGCATTTCCCCTCCCGGTCATTCCAACGATGAATGCCACCTTTGGAACGATGCCGTCTTTCTCGCCCAGCGCCCAGACAGAGTCCATACTCGCGTCACAATTTGGCGAGAAAGCCCGCGGTTTCTTACCCCCAACGTCCACACACGCACTCTATTCACACCTTGCTGAAAATGCTGCCAAAATGGACAGCCAGCTTAGTCTACGACAACACGAACTTAACGGTGGACTTTATTCTCCCTATATGACCTCACACAGTTCACTGGCCGGCCTTCCCCCGGCTGCCCACACCCATTCAGGACTTGCAAGTCAATTTGTTTTACCCTGTTGCCCTCCTGCATATATGCCCTCTCAAGATCTGCACAGGCCCGTGGCATACGTACTCGTAAAGCCAGAAGAACATTACCGTCATGCAGTTATATAAATCTAAGCAACCTTTTGTATTATAGTTTTACTTATATGAACATTACTTCAAAAACCATGCACACACATTTCACCCACCCCTTAACAACAGTGAACTCGAAAAACAAAAAAATCACTTATACATTATACATACGTGAATCTTTGTTCGCGCAGCCAAGCTATGATATATGAGTGAGTCTGTATATACGTAAATGTGCGTGTGCGTGTATATAATGTGTATGTATATACATATATATGTGCATATTTATATATATATGATTGGTTATATATGTACACATATGTGCGAGTGTATGTCGGGTGGGGGTGAAAATAGCATTGAACAAACAAGACCAAACAAAAACTTTATACCTACATACATGTGTAAAAAGTTATGGGACTTTTTCTTTTTTTTTTTTTTT
>VCCN01005116.1:1375030-1395675 GCA_006491835.1 Architeuthis dux | reverse complement strand
ATATATATATCGTTACTGTGTTCTGAAGTTGCTTTATCTACAATTATAACCTTCCCCGAACAACAAAAACATTTAAACAACAAATCAGAACTCATATCAAAATGTCGCCATAAAAAACTCAATGACGCCATAATAGAAGAATTCAAAAAACAACCATTAGAAACAATCAGATAAATTATACAGAAACACACGAGTATAACTTCCGCCTGAAGATCGCTGTTAAGCGTGAAACAATTTGTCGCGATGTACTTTTAACTAGCGTGTAAATAAATGCACACACACATATGCTAAACTTTGTTTAGTCCTGATAAAAGGTTGGGTTAAATGAGAGGTGAGTTTGACTGTTTTGTGCGAGTTTCCCAAGTTTGGAGGAAATAATGGAGTTGAGAAAGATCATGTTGCGCCAAATGGGTTGATGAAGTTGAAGATAGGTTGCACCAATCTTCAAAGTGGTTAAGGACTGCTCTAAAAATCAGGATTCGAAATCCTTGCTTTATACACTCATACTTAGCGCTGGCAGGAAATACACAACTACCTCAACCACCCAGGAAGAGTCGATAGATACAGTCATCTACTAAGCTGAAATTAGTACGATACAAAGACAAACCAAGGAAAGTTATAGCAGGAAGATTGGCGTAACACAATCTTCCTATATAGATTAGCATTCAAAATTCCAGATGTTGATATTTACTGGACTTGTCAGTCACAAAGTAAAATAAAGGGATAAGCAAGATTGTATTGCGCCAATCTTCTAAAAAGGAAGACCTGCTTTGAAATCAGCGTTCCAAATATTGGCTGTTTATTACCTCTGCCAACGAAGTTGGAGAGGTATATGTATTCGGTCGTGTCTGTCCATCTGTATTTCTGTCCACACGACATCTCCAAAAGTTCTCAATGAAAGATTGTCCAAGGGTGGGCAATGGGATAAGGACAAATTGGGGCGGATCCAGGAATATTCTTTTCATTGAATCTTTCTCAGATATTTATGTATTCGCACATGTATGTCCACACGATATCTCCAAAAGTTCTCAATTAATTTCAATGGCATTTTGTGGAAGAGTAGGCCATTTGCTAAGGAAGAAAGGATAAAACGTTGGGGTAGATCCAGAAATTGTTTTCCGATTGAGCTTAGTGTACTCTCTGAGTGCTTGTTAGTTTAGTTTAGTAACATAAATGCAATTTAATTTTTTTTTAAGCTTCCGTACTTTAATATTATAGACGTTAGCTTGGGGGAAACAGGTCTGGTTATTCACTCAATAGAAACAGTACGTGACCAACGTCTTTTGGCAGAATGTCGTGTTGGGGGCGATCCATTAAAAAATCAACATCATCATCATCATCCTCACCATCATCATTTTAACGTCCGTCGTTGGGAGAAGACCATCCCCAAGATTCGCCAGATCTCTCTCTTGCGAGCTTCGCGGCGCCATTCTCACCTGAAGCTGTCTAAATTTATTTTTTGCCGGCCACAATTCCGCATATGATCTCTGGGAATCCATGTTATGAGTCGTGATGTCCAGCGGTTGTCTGACATTCTTGCAACGTGGTCTGCCATTGCCACTTCAGTTTTCTGATGAAATAAGATCATGTTGGAATGTTAAGCCCTCTAGCACCATTGGTGCGGCATGTACGCGCGACACATACATAGATAGCCAGCCAGCCAGACCAACTTAACAAAAGAAGAAACCTATGCTGATGTTGACTATGTTGATGTTGCCAGTGTTGGTTGATGGTTTCTAATTATTTTTAACTGAAAATGGAGATGAAAGGGAAAAGAATGAATGAGTCACTGGTTATTTTGGGTAACCGAACAACAAGACGAATTACTTGGCTTTTGTGAAGTGGGTATTCAGTTCAGAACAAGACAAGCAGGAACAAACCTTTGCCGGATCTTTGCTTTTCTTGTGACAAATGACAAAAGCCTCGCCCGTCGAATTCTAGGTACGAGGAGTGGAGATATCATTGTTTGAACAAAAGAAAGGAAATAAAAAAAAGATCTTTCATTGACTTCAATATTTGCTTTCTTCTAATCAGACCCGTACACACTGACCCATACACAGCTCTTTATTCGGAGACCTGCCGTAAAATCATGGTTAACAGGTTTGCCTTTCATACCATAGGTAGGCCAGAAAAGAAGGGTGTCTGGGGAGGCTAGTTGATATGGGCTTACGGTTTTGAGGGGGCCATTCCACCTGGTAGAGGCGAATACTATTGTGTTTACAGCTTCTTATCACAGTACTGAACTCTAATGATTTATATACATTTTTAAAATAAAATTGCCAGTCATCGCCTTTTTTATAAAATGTTCTAGTTCAGTGTTTCCCAACCTTTTGTTAGTCCAACACCCCTTTGAAGTCAAATCGGTCAGCACCTCTCTTTAAATATTCCGCAATTGTATTCAGAGACAGGTGAGGTTTAATTTGAATTTGTTTCTTAATTTTCATAAGAATTACCACGGACGTTTGGCAAAAGCCGACATGTGTCGATAAAAAGGTCTGAAACTTGAAATCTATTAATTTCATCGTAATAATCTTTGTGTTATTAATAAAAGAAACATTGTTGGAAATTTATTTCCTAAGAACATTCCCAGTGCTTCCTGAAATGGATTTTAGCATTCTCTAGGGGGTGCTAGCACCCCAGATTGGGAAACACTGTGCTTTATTCTGTTCTGTTACTTGTAAGTATGTTCACTACATGTACATGTATATAAACCAATACATAAAATCATATGTATTTAGAACTGATTACAAACATACTTAATGAGCAGTTTGAAATTGAACTTCCGTTTCCTATCTGGCCTGGGCCTATTACCAACTTTGTACGGGCTGACTATAGAAAGTAAAGTCTATTTCTACACTGTCCCCCATTACTATAGATTTGTGTCAGACTAATCTTATTAAATATCTACCTAAACTCATATATGTACATGTCAAGTGGCTGAAGGAGTTGCATATTTCCCATTGGCATCGGTGGTCGATGTCCGTGCCTAGGTAAAATGTCAGGATTTCGAAACCTGCTTTTCAAGGTAGGCACCCATTTCATTTAAAGGACTGTTGCAACACAATCTTCCTTGCCCCCAATACCCTAATTTAGCATTGGGCCATTGAAATCTCGCTCAGTGAATATCCATAGACTGTCGCCATTGTTATGTAAGTAGTGCCCTTACGCTGGCTACGGCATTAGCCGTCACTGCCCGGGATTCACATAGTACAAGTTTATCTGTCTCGTTTAGTTGGAGGTCTGCTATATGTGAAATAGACTAAGAGGCGACAAGCACCAGAAGTGGCGTCACTCACTCAACTATACGCCATTGTTAAGCGGTTAGCGAATTAATCTCCAATGGCATAGCTGTTGAGCAATCACTGAGCACTTCAATTTAGGGGTGTTATGCCAGTTTTAGCTAAGCTATGTCAATAACTAAAAGGAGAATTCTAACGAAGCCTGTCGTAGGGCAATACTTAGCTTAGTTGTGTCACAGGCCATTACGCCTCACTTAACACCAATGTTCCCCGTATTCTTTTGTAATCAGTGGGCGCAAGAATCTTATGTTGTGCAATTATTTCGACAATTCGACATAGGGAATCAATATTCTTTCAATAAAAACTCAGTAAGCTATCTACAAAATTTGAAATATTTTGTGCGCACATTAATTTTGTGTGTGCTAGCTGCAAAACGTATGCGTGTGCACACGCGTTCACAGCCTAGAGGGTACTGTGTCTAGCACCCACTTATTATGACATTGAGCATGACTACTCTATGCTTAAAGATCTACAGAGTGGTTTCGGCCGTAGAGTGATGGTTAACAAGCTATATTTGCAAAAAATATGTTATAATTGTCTTATTTATTATATATACAATACAACATTTGCAGTAATCATCTTCAGTCGGAATAGAAGTGGGAGAGGAGTTTGACCCTGCAGCAGCCAATCTTGTCTTTCTTTCCTCTCCTTGCCGAGTGCTTCTTTCTTTCTTTTTTCTTTCTTCTGTTCTCATTCCTTTTATTCTTCTCTCTTGCTTTTATCTTTTCCCTGCCAAATCGTTCATTTCTGACTTTCTTTCTTTCTTTCTTCCAATTTAGATGCGCAAGCATCTCTAGCGATGACCATCACTGATTGACTGACTGATTGATTGACTGACAGGTTGACATACCGAAACACTCCCAACACCTCTCGTTTCCTTCCCCTCGCGCATCTAGGGTCTGACTTTCAGAGTCGTTTCCACTGAGGCCTCCTCCCTCACCTCATTTCACTCTTATTGACGTAAAGCCGTTCGGCCCAAACCCGTTGTTTAGCTTGGCGACTTCCCTTTCTGTGCAAATATCATTTATTCTTATTAGCGTGTCTGGTAAAAGCTGTTTTAGCAAATAGAAACCCGATTCACTTTTTTGTCAAGTCAAGAAAAGAAAGACCTTTCACAGAAAAGACCCCATATTTGTACACCAAGGTAATACTACAAAACTGAAAGAAGAGAAAAACAGAAAAAAACAAACATATGTTCATATTTGAAGCGATATATTTATAGGAAATGATATTTTCTCACCTACGTAAATAAAAAAAATAATTATTAGGGTGTGTCAGAGTATCAATTGAAGATATGTGTGCATTTATGTAAAATACCTTTTTTATATAATAGACGTGAATGTACGAACACACCCAAAACGTATGCCTATTTATATGGATTAAACATATAACTGGAAGTCAGACCATAGAGGCGCGAGTTCTCTCCCTTGCACTTTCAGACATAGATAGAAGTGGGGGGGGGAACGAGAGGTGGTGAGGGTTTTCGGTGTGTCAGCCTGTCGTTAAATCAGTCAGCCAGTCAGTCAGTCAGTCAGTGACGGTCATCACTACTAGAGATGCTCGCAGATCTGAAAACTTATTCGAATGCTTGTTAAAATAAAGACATCTTTTACATAAAAGAAAACTGTGCGTGTGTGTGCGTGTGTGTGCGTGTGTGTGCGCGTGCGGGTGTGCGCGTGCGGGTGTGTGTGTGCGTGTGTGAAGACCAATCAAACTTTGGATCGACTACTTTCTAACTTCATCTGTTTTAGTTATTTTTATCATAACGTTGACACGGGCCATCATTCTAAGACTACGAGTGAACAGTGCAATCTGAAATAAAGAGTGAGCCTCCGGCGAGCATCGAACTCACACCCCTCATCTGTTAAACTTGTAGCCGTAGAATGACGGCCCGAGTCAAAGTTTTGATACAGACTAAAAACTAAAAAGTAAGATGAAGGTAAAACGTAGTCAAACTTAATAAAATAATGACACTGGGATCTTCACCAAATCACCTGGAAAAGAGCTCTTTGTACGAGGTGTCACCTGGAGGAATTGTATAAATCAAAATGTGACACGTACTACAAAGTATGTATTTAAGCACCTGCTTGACAATAGCGGACAGGCAGAGCGGTTCGCTTGGTTAGGCAGGAACACTGTGAAATTTCCGGTCAGTTATTTACAAGTATTCATCTTTTTAATTATAGCTTCTGCGTAGGTTAGAAACTATCAACCAAAACTGTCATCAAAACTGTCAACATTGGTTTCTTCAGTTTTCAAGTGAGTCTGGCTGGCTGACTGGCTGGCCATAGGTACGCGAATTCTCTCCCTTGCACTTTCAGACATATATAGAAGGAGGGGGCGGAAATGAGAGGTGGTGGGAGTTTTTTCGGTATGTCAGCCTGTCGTTCAATCGGGCTGGCTATCAATTTATGTATCGCGCGTACAGACCACACCAAAGGGGCTAGAGGGCTGAAAATTTAAACATTTACTCCTTATTATGTCTAGTTTTTTCATTTAAAATTCGCTCCCAAAAATAGGTGTTTAGTGAGGAGTTCAATTTACAATATAGGTTTATGCTAAATTGGTCCCTTAGTTTGTGTCCAACAGTGTTCACGCTTGTTTTTTGAAAATTCATACTTTTTAGTGATCACTGCCCAACAAAAGGCGAGAGAAGTAACTTATTCATTGATCATCCCTTTTTCAAATTTTTCAATTGATCACCCCCAACACGGCGTGCTGCCAAAAGACATTGGCCATGTGACGGTTTCTCTTTAGTGTTGTATTCATTTTTTAATCATAGCTTCTGCTCATGTTTATTTTATTTGACTGCAAGCGTAAATTATGTGTTTGGAACGATGGATACAGTGGGATATATGAATATGGACGCGGCACCACTTTTTATCGAACGAAGTGTCATCAAAAATGCAAAAGGATATATTTCAGGAGGGGGGCACAAGTGTATATTCTGAATATATCTTAGTGTCAACCCTGTTACCAGCGAAGAATAATACAGTCTTTTTATAAGGGAAGATTAAGTTGGAGTTACATAAAACAATTATCCTTTGTTGACTATATGTTTGTTATTTAAAATACTTCATCGCGAAATCTCCGCAAAACATAAGAGTATTACTAATGACTAATTTAACAGTCTAAGAAGAGTAGCTCGGCTAAATAACACTTACGCCACAACACCGTCGTGCACGTCTCCAGTGGTGTCGTGAGAGGGTCACCTGGGGGATCGAATGCCGCTCTGTAGTGTTCAGTTTCTGATTTCCCTCGAAGCCACACTAGTGGCCCACCATTGAAATTAAAACACTAGCGATAGTTTGGTAGACTAGTTTGCTAACCAATACTGTACGACAGGAAACCACCAAGAATCGAACCCATTACAGTAGTAATTGGTTGCAGTTGTGTGTGTGTGTGTGTGTGCGCGCGCGCGCGCGCGCGCAGATCTAAATTTAACATTGAATGTGCCCAGCGCATAACATTTGGGGGTCGGGGGACTTCTTTTTGCATTTAGCTATTATTTTCCAACAAATCAAAACAAAAATGAAAAAATCATAAAATGATGATGCTTAAATTAACGTAGAGTCCTTTATGCATTAATATCTCTATGTAACATAGTAAATCCTCAAACAAATTGAAACACATTTATAATTATTTTTCCTCATCTTTTTTAATACATATTTTTTGAGTGGTCCCTAACATCTTGGAACCCCGTTTAGCACTGTTTACACGGCCTTAAGTGCACCTCTATGTCTGTCTGTCTGTCTGTCTGTCTGTGTGTGTGTGTGTGTGTGTGTGTGTGTGTGTGTGTGTGTGTGTGTGTGTGTGTTGATAAACGTTTGGTTGTTTCCATCTGTGCTTTTTCCGAGCGCAATGAAAAGGTTAATGACTCAAGATTCGGGTTAGTCTAATTGCTGAGGGGATTGATTTGCCGAGGGGAGCCGGTTGGAGATCAATAATGAACCGATTGGAGTCTTAATTGTTTGTTCAAGATATATCTAAGGTTGTGGCTTTCATTTACGATAAAGCTTATCAGCACTAAGTTTAAATGAAATTCTATATTTCACGAATACAAAGATTGTTTATTATTAGAATTAAAAAATACAAATTTAAATTAAAATAGACTGACGGAAAATAAAATTGCAACACCCGAAGGACGATGCCGATTTTGACCTGGACACAGTATGTGCATGCTAGGAGGGTAGTAGATATTCTGATAACGGCCATCTTGTGACACAGTAATGCACGTATTCAGTGCACCGTCTGTGTCTGAGCTTTAGACGGTGACGCATGCTGCGCTAAGGTTAAGGTTTTATTCAATTAGAGCTGTTTGAGAGGGGTCGGTTTGTGGGCCTTGGAGAGGCTGGATGGTCATTTCGGAAAATTGCTGCGCATGTTAGACGTGACACGTCGGTGGTGCTTCGATGTTGGCAACAGTGGTCAAATGAACATTCCTACACCCGTAGAAAGGGTTCTGGACGGCCCCGTAGTACAGACTCCCGCTAAAATCGATGTATTGTAAGGGCAGCAATTGCAGATCGCACGGCGTCCACAGCACCTATCGGCGCAAATTTAGCCCTAAGAGTGTCAACACGGACCGTTGGGAATCGTTTACTTGCAGCAAGACTACGGGCACGCGTGCCTCTAGTCAGACTTCCACCTACGCCACAACACCGTCGTGCACGTCTCCGGTGGTGTCGCGGGAGGATCACATGGGGGATCGAATGGCGCTCTGTAGTGTTCGGTGATGAGGTTCTGCTTTCATTTGATGGTCATTTGCGTGTGCGACGTAGACCTTGGGGACAACGGCATCTCCCAGAGTGTAGTCGCCCATGACACCACAGGCCCAACGCCTGGCATCATCGTGTGGGGTGCCATAAGTTACAACTCTCGCTCGCCTTCGGTGTTTGTAGTGGGAACGTTGACCAGCGCCAGGTACGTACAGAACTTTGTTAAATCCGCCTTTCTGCTGCCATTCCTGTAACAGAAAGGCGATGTGCTGTTCAGGCAGGATAATTCCCGCCCACAGGATGCCCGTGCTCCTCAACAGGCACTATAAGATGTTCGACAACCTCCCTGGTCGGCACGATCGCCAGACCCGTCCCCCATTGAACATGTATGGGACGACGCCCGACTCGTTCAGTTAGTCCACCTACAACACTTGCTGAATTGCGTCAACAGGTGCAAGAGGCGTGGAATAATGTGTCGCGGGTGTTATTGCCCTTTTGTACGAGCGTATGCATGTGAGAGTACAGTAACAGGTGTGTTAACGCCCAAACAGGATATACAGTGAGTTAATCCATCCCTTATATTTAACCTGTGTACGTATTGATCTGTATATCTGATGATTTACTGTCATCCTGCTATATTACATGTACGTTTAATCTTGAGTAAATTGAAACACATATTCAGGGTGTTGCAATTTTATTTTCCTTAGTGTACTAACAGTATTGTCACATCTTTGTGTGTGCGTGTGTGTAGGGGGGCATGTACATAGATGAAGCCTTTCTGCATCTAAACTGTTAAGTTCTTTTGTACTTCAAATTAGGGAAAATACAGAAAATGAACATAAACCAGAACAAGAAAACCATAGTTCCGCAAACATCTCTAGTACCGATGGCCGTCAATGACTGACTGACAGGCTTACATACTGAAACACCTCCACCATCCCTAATTTCCTCTCCTCCTTCTATATATGTCTGAAAGTGCAAGGGAGAGAACTCATATTGTATTGACTAATTGCTCTTATTTGACAGCGTTCCAGGATGGCAATCTGTGAGATCGAACTCGCCAATCTGACTTTCAGGGAGATAACTCGTGGTAACTTCCAGGATGGCCCTCCATGAGATCGAACTAGGGTCTGACTTTCAGATTTCTTTTGAAATGAAAACATTTTATCTATTTTTCAACTGCGTATAATGCACTGGTCATATGAATAAAAAATAAAAGAGAAAAAAAATAAAAATAAAGCAAGGGAGAGGGGGGGAAGGAAAACAACGGAATAAAACAAGAAAGGAGAGAAAAAGAAGAGAAGCAAAAAAGGTTAGAGAGAATAGAAACAGTAAAAAGAAGTAAGAAAGAAAAAGATAGGAGAGGAAAAAAGAAAGAAAAAACGGAATAAGGCATTAAAGAATAAGGAAGAAGCAAAATAATGTAGAGAGAATAAAAAGAAAAAAGGAACAAAGACGGAAAAAACGAAAGAAAGAAAAAGGAAAAACAAAGAAAAGGGACCAAAGAAAAAAGTGTAATAAAGTAAGAAAGACGAAAGTAAGGGAGAAAGAAGGAAAGATAGAAGGAAAGATGAACCAAATTAAGTTAGACTGAATTAAGAAAGAAAAAGAAAGAGGGAGAAAATAAAAACGAAGTATGGAATGAAAAAAGGATGGAAGACATGAAAAGGAATAAAAAGAAAGAAAAGAAAAAAGAAAGAAACAAACAAAGAAGTTACAGAGAATAAAGAGAATACAAATAGGAAGAAAGAAGTAAAAAGAAGAAAGTAAAAGAAAAGAATGAAGAAACGAAAAGGGAAAATAACAAATAAACTAGAAAGAAGAGACGCGAAAGAGAAAAAAAAGAACGAAAAGGGAAGGGAAAAACACAATGAAAATAAAGGAAGAAAGAAAAAAGAAGGAAGAAAGAAAAAAAAGGAAGAAAGAAAAAAGAAGGAAGAAATACGAAAGAACGGAATGAGAGAGAAAAAAGAGGATAAAGAAGCAAGAGACACAATAGAGAGGAAAGCAGAAAAAAGAAGGACAAATGATGCAGGTAAAAAGGGGAAGAAAGATAGGTTTGGTTAGTCAGTCAATAGAAACCGTCATGTGACTAACGTCTTTTGGCAGGATGCTGTGTTGGGGTGATCAATTAAAACAAAATTGGAAAAAACGGGTGATCGATGAATTAGTTACTTTTCACGCCTTATGTTGGACAGTGATCACTAGAAATGTCCGAATTTTCAAATAAACAAGCGTGAATGCTGCCGGACACAAACTAAGGGACCAATTTAGCATACACTCACATTGTAAATTGAACCACCTTCCTAAAAACTATTTAGGGGCAATTTTCAAAAAACAAAGCAAACGTTTTTTCTAGACAAATAGGGTATGCGCGACACATACATAGATAGCCAGCCAGCAAGCCAGCCAGTCCCACTTAAAAACTGAAGAAACCTACAGTTTGGTGACAGTTTTGGTTGAAGCGGAAAGAAGAGCTGTGAAAGAAAGAAGAAAGAAAGAGAAGGAAGTAAAGAGAAGACGGAAAAGATAGAATGAAGAAGTTAGTAAAAAAGAGAAAGGGAGGAAACAGCGAAAGAAACGTGGGAAGGAAAGCACAAGTGAGAGAATAAGGAAGGAATGAAGGGAGAAAAATGACAAAAAGAAAGAACTGAATGAGCGACTGAGAAATAAAGGTATAAATTGAGAGATCGAAATGAGGAATAATTCAGCACGAATGGCACAAGGGCGGGCCAAGAAACGAAGGTAGGTAAGTAGTGCCCTTACGCTGGCTACGGCTACAGTATTCCCTGCTTTGGTTCCACATATCACATTAGTACTTACTCTGCCGTTTGCAATGTGTGAAATAGACTTATAAGCGACAGGCACCCAAAGTGGCGTCACTCACTTCGCCCTGCGCTAGTTTACCCATAGCCGGGGTGGAGAGATGGATTCATACATTTCCCAAGGACATTAGAGCGAAGTGAACACAAACTGTCCACGCCGGAGTTTGAACTCAGCCTAGGGCCTTTAAGACCGGGTGCACATTACACCGGGGACCAAAAGGGCCCCAGGGAGTTAAAGGGGGCGCGAGAGTTAAACTTCTAAGTCGATAATATGTCCATTAATAACATAGGTTGACTCTATCATTTACTGGCGCGCGAATATAGTATGGCGTGTTAAAAGGTTCATAGCAGATGAAAACAGGATGGCTACAGGAAGAGGGTGTTTGTGCAATGTCTGTAAGGCGGGGGGGGGCGAAAACAGCTTCTGCACGGCCTTATAAAGTTCCTCTCGGAGGCCCCTAACCCGTGCCATGTCCATTCTTCGTGCCATTACCCGCTCGGACAACCCGCACCTTCCAATGAAAAGATGGTGAAAACAAAAAAAAGAAAGAAAGCTTAAGTGAATCTAAACGAATGACGAGACCTTCTTTTTGTGACAGGCAACAAGCATCCGGTGATGCCTGTCTAAGCTTCCAGTGGACACCCCGCCATGCTGAAGTGGATGAAGCAAGCGAATTGTCCAACGAAGTTATTGTTCAGTCATCAAGACTTACAATGACGACATTTCTGTACGGCTCTCGAGAAATCATCTTGGAGAGACGACGAAACAAAGCGAAGCTGTGTCCGACTGAATTGCCTAGAAGATATGAATTATGAACGACGGACAAGGGACTGCATATGGATTAAACCCGTGGGGAGGGGGTTAATAGAAACACAGAAAAACGACAGATGTGGGGTAGAGTGCAATGGCAGGGGGTGACACGATGGGGGAAAGGAAAATGGCTTTTTTTCCTATTTTACTTTTTGGACAGATCGATAATTACTGCATTAACGGGAAAAATATATGGGAGGAGAGTTTTCGTTAAGCTGTTTTGCAACCAGCGCACAAAGGGAATTAATGTGCGCACAAATGGTTAACTACCTGAAATGTATTAATGAATCAGTTGAATGCGTTTTGATTTAACCTTTAATAATAATAATCTGTGAATTGATGGGTTTTATTGTCATTAATTTATCCCGACACTGCAGCACATAAAATAAGGAATACCCATTAATGTTCTCTTTAATGGAACAACAAACTGTATACAACAAAGTATAGAAACAAATCTGAACTAATGCAATCATACTTGTTCTATATTAAAACATGCCAATACAGTTTAATTAGCCTTGATAGTATAGGCTGAGTCAAGATTACGTTTGCACAAGCATCCAATGCGCACATACGTTTGATGAAAAACATTTGCACAACATGAGACTTTTGCACACATTGACAACTAAACATTTGAGGGAACGTTGTACGGGAGGTGCAAGTGGCGTAGCCGTTAACAGCACTGACAATGAAATCGGTGAGCCAAGTTCAAACTCCAGTCGAGACTGTTTACGTTCTCTTTGAACTAATGCCCTTGGCAAAGGCATGAATACACCCCCAGCTATGTATAAAATAGCAGGGAAGACTTGATTCTCTATCGTTGGGAAGGCAACCAGTCTAGAAGTTCAACTCTGATTCCAAACCAGGGATTGGAAACCTCTTTAGACGGTTGGATACCAACGTTGACGTCCATTCGGCATCCTGCAACCAAACTGATGCCAGACGCATCGCGGCTCGCTCGCCTTTGGGCTACATCAGAGAGGCCAAGAAGGAGATTCTATCGACTGGGCATCTCCATACACGGAGAGGTCACTTCAGTATCGTTCCATTGTCTATCGAGACAGAAACAAAGCAACACTAGTAATAAAACGGGAATATAAGACGCATGTTTTTCAGAGTAATGTTTGGACTACTCGTCATCGCCACACATTGGCACCTACCATTCAAACATCACAAACTGAACTTCAATGTTCCTTATCTCATCCATAATATCGACGCATCGACCTAGTGCAAAATTGGATTATTTTCTTAAGTATATACGATGCCTGTCCATAAAGAAACCGAACTTTTAAAACGGTGTGCCAGTGAGACGTTTTAGCTCCCTCTGACTGAAATGTTATGTAGCAGTGACCTTGACCATTTGTATAAAACAAACAGTATACAAAACTGCACCAGTCCGCGTTGGTTAGTTTCTTTAGCTACACTGACCAGGGTTAAAGTGTCTCTAGTGCGCTTGGCGTTATTTCTTTTGAGCACTGAAGTTTTAGAAGTGCTGTGATTCGTGCAAATCGTTGCCTGACTGTCTCATTGGCGCGCTGTTTTAAAAGGTAGGTTTCTTTATGGACAGATCTCGTATATGAACATTATTATACATATAATGGCCACATTCTGTCAGTAATATGTGCATTGATTCTTGGCCACTGAGAACCATTTTCTTCCTGATTTCAATGCATTTCTATAATAAAATCATTAGCAATGCATTCACATTGTACATATGATAGTCCCAATATTTCAGTAACACTTACATCAATTCCTTACTAGTAACAATACCTTTCTGTCTGATATCAATGCATTTCTATAGTAAAATATTTAGCAATGCATTTACATTACACACAGTAGCCTTATTCTGTCAGTAACATTCATCTTAATTCTTGATCACTGACAATCCCTTTCTTCCTGATATCAATGCATTTCTATAGAAAAATATTTAGCAATGCATTTACAGTATACGTATTCCAACCAAAGTCTGTCAGTAGTGTTTGCGTTATCTCCTGGCCATTGACAATCCTTTTTGTCTGATTTCCAAAGCACAACAAAACACAAAATATTGACTGCTGAAACTTGCTCAAAAATATTTTATTTCGAAATTTGCAAAATTCAGAGATTAACTATTTATATTTTTACTATTAAGCGTTGACCTTTAATTTTCATTTAATTAAGTGAACGACGTTCATGGCTTGCTTTGATTGGAAAACGTATTAATTACGTAATAATAGCATGTTCTATTTCCTTCCAGCATAAGTTAATATAACCCTTGCAGGGAACCTAGATGAGAACCAATCAGCCGTGAGACAGGCACAACGTACTTTTCATTTCAGATTCTTACGTCTCCTTATCATAACTAGCTCGACCCGTGGACATTTTTGTCTTTCATGGTTGTTAAGAACAGGATTATCTCTTGCTTCTGCACTTCATTCACCCATTGCCTGTTATTTTCTGGTTCTGTCCATTGCCCGTCCAGGTTTTATCAAAATGTTATACAAACAGGTCAGGTTAGTCAATAGAAATCAATAGAAATCAATAGAAATCGGCACGTGACCCACGTCTTTCTGCAGCCGTGTTGGAGCTGATTTTGAAAAATAGGAAAACGGGGTGATCAATTCAATAAATAAGTAACTTCTCTCGCCTTTTGTAGGCTCACTAAAAAGTCTGAATTTTCAAAAACACAAGCGTGAACGCTGTCAGACACAAATTAAGGGACCCATTTAGCACCAACTTACATTGTAAATTGAACCCCTAAAAACCTCTTTTGTGGGGAATTTTCAAAAAACAAAAAAAAAGATTTGTCTAAGAATAAAAAGGAGTAAATGTTTAAATTTTGAGCGATCTAGCTGTAGCCTGTAAGCGTGATACATACATCGATAGATAGCCAGCCAGAATCATTTGAAAAACTGAAGAAACCTGTGTTGACAGTTTTGGTTGATGTTGATAGTTTTCGTGGCCGGTTCTTTTTTAATATGGAATACTTTCTTATATGAAAAAAAGAATAAGGAATTCACAAATATGTTCTACTGTATCTTCTCTTTCAAAGTTCAAACAATGTAAAGAAAGGCAGAAGCAAACACCGGCCGAAACGTACTCATCACAGCAGACACTGTTTTATAATTTTTGTTTGAGTTTCTGAGATGAATAATTACCATTATTATACATTAATCTATTCTGTTAAGTGTCACAACGTTTTGGCCGTTGTGCTCTTTGGTCTTCTGCAGGTGTCGGTCGTACACGATAACCTTCTAGGAATTTCGAGTTGAACATGATATTCAATCTACTGTGGTAGATTGTTCTTATTAATGCTGTCTATCCTAATGGATATTTAACATGAGGTTTGACGTCCTAAAATCCCACTACCAAGGGACAATGTCCTAGTGGACAAAAGTGTTAAGTATCTCGACAATTGGTCTATGTGAGTTCAATGCCTTGTCCAGGTAGTGAAAGTTATATAGTCTGGTTCAGTGGGAAAAATAAATAAAAGTCTACCATGGACAACAGAATGAGAACAATTAATCCCCGTTGATTGAATAAAGGATTCGGTTAAAAATCCCCAGAATGTTACCGAATACGACAGGCACCTGAAGAAGTTCGGAGGGTACAACGGCTGAAACGTTCTGACAATAAGAACCAAGATAAGGACATTAGTTCAAATAGATTAATGTATAATAACGTTTTAACAAGAACCATAAGTTCAACGATGCGTCCACCATCCGTAGTAGTAGGAGGAGGGGGGAGGGGAAGATGAGGATGTTCCACCCGAAGGTCTGGACCAAGTTTTATACCAATCAAACATGATACGGCTGAGAAAATTGATATTTAAGATAACGACCGACCGAAAAGTCTTATAGAGATGCGTGGACGTATCTAAAACCTAAATATTTTTTTATGTGCGTATTATTTGGGCGTTTTTTTTTTTACTTTTATTATTTCGAAAAGGGTAAAATCCAAAAGTTGTTTCGGTAGGATTTTAATTAATTAACTGATCAAAGAATTCTGAGTTGACTTTTCCCCGTGACGGTTCATTCAGTTTTTGTCGATCGCAGCCAGTCCAAGTTTAGGGGTCAATGACGGTGCTTCCTTCATTTCTTTCTCAGTATTTATCTATGTTTCTATCTAGAGCAGTTGTTTCTTCATTCCTGTCTTACATTTGCGCCCCGGTCATTTGCGTCCCACTAAATTGCCTTTTTTACGAAATAGACAACTTCGCCGATTTGGCATAACATATATATTTAAAGCAAAACAATAATTAAAGGAAATTATTTACATATACTTATTCATATATATTCAAATCAAATTTGAATTTTTGGTTTTCGTTATTGAGTATATTGTTGAGATCGGTCTCCTCCTAAGAAGATTAACAAGATCGCCACAGGAGGCTCTTCATATGATCTCGAGCTGCTTACAGCACCTGGTATACCCAGTTGGACACCCATCCAGGTACTGACCCGGATCGACTTTGCTTAACTTCGCCGATCGTACAAGAACCTGTGTGTGGGAATGACGTGACGGCAATGCTAATTAAAAACCTGATAATTTTTAGGACCAGTCCAATCAGGAATTGAGAAATTCATTTTCCTTGAATGATTCATTAGTATCGAAGGGAATTCAGTTTAGTGTTTGTTCAGCAATCGGAAGGCGTGTGGGTGTCTGTAAACACACAGGGAAACATCCTTTTGTTGTCAACTGAAAAAGCTGGGCATTCTTAATGGATAAAACCTAATTAATATGTATCGAATTTTTCGGCCTGTTGTCCTCATCTTGGTTAATCTTCTGAACACAAAGCTTCGGCTGTTGTGCCCTACGGCCGTCTTCAGGTGGGTGTCGTATATTGGGAGGGTTTGCAATGTTGGGACGAAGACCCCCCCCCTTCGAAGCGTTGGAGCAGAATGTCCCCATTCCGCTGTTTATTTTCGAATAGGAGAGTTCCCTGGGTCATAATCATGTTGCTGTCCATTTTGGGAAAGAGCCTAATTAAATTAATGATTTAATTGACATTTTGTCCGACTGGTAATAAATTTTTCGGGTTCTGATTTGTTTGGGTGTTGAACTTAGTTTGGAAAGTAAATAATGAATGCAAAGTTGTTTGGATAGTAATGTAGCAATACTATCTTGCTACACACAGTTACGTCCATTTGGTGTTGTGTCTTAATAATCTAACTTTAGTGAATTCAATGACGGTGCTTCCTTCATTTCTTTCTCAGTATTTATCTATGTTTCTATCTAGAGCAGTTGTTTCTTCATTCCTGTCTTACATTTGCGCCCCGGTCATTTGCGTCCCACTAAATTGCCTTTTTTACGAAATAGACAACTTCGCCGATTTGGCATAACATATATATTTAAAGCAAAACAATAATTAAAGGAAATTATTTACATATACTTATTCATATATATTCAAATCAAATTTGAATTTTTTTCTTTAAATAAAATGTTTTCTTAAAACGAAAAACATATCCTTTCTCCAAAGTCAAAAACTTATTATTCTTTTCTTAAAAGAAAAAACACACTTTTCTCCAAAGAAACCAGTTTCTAAAGCAGAGGATGTTTACGGAGAAGGGGTTTACGCTAATGGTTTAAAATACTGAAAATGGCCGAGGTAAAATAGCCAATAAGTTCGTAGATAACTAAATAAAAACCTTTTTTTTGTTACAAGAATAAATAAAAATGGTATTTATAATGTAATCAATACATGTAAAAATCTAAACAAAAAGGTTTCATGGAGTCTTCCTTCTTTTGATTAAATTAAATAAACTTTTGATTAAATTACAACAGCCTTTTTATGTATTATTATTTAAATTATATCTACCCTTTTATTTATTTATTTTTTCACATACCACCTTCCCAGGGAGAGAGAGGGCGGTTGTCTATAGGTAGCCCAGTCGCAAACAGGGCACCCCTCATGCCTACAATTATAACATGGGATTTGTTACTCAGTAATAGTTACATATAGCGGGACGCAAATGACCAGGACGCAAAAAATACCGGTCGCAAATGTCCAGGGACTCATTTGACCAGGACGCAATTGTTCAGGACGCAATTTCGTTGGACGCAAATGACCGGGACGGAAATATCCAGGGATACCAATGACCGGGACGTATTTGTCCAGTACGATAATGCCCTAGTACCAATTATTATATATCTATGATAATATATTAAAATTATATCCGATGGTGCATCATGAAGTCCGCAACCTATTTTGATCTGATATGTTCGATCCCAGTACACAGCTAGGATTTCGAATACAGTTTTTAAAACAAGCAGACTCTACCCATTTGGAAGATTGGCGCAGTATGATCTTCCTACTCCACATTTCCCTCTATTTGGTTTTGTACGAGTCTAAGTTAAGCTTACTCCATATTTCTTTCGAGCTAATGAGATGGATTTTTAATCCTATTCTACTTGTTCTCAAACGCCTTCAAACATTTAAAGCGTCTTGTCATGTTTCTCGCTTTCTGAACCTTTCTAAAATGTTGTAACAGACGAAAATGAATGGTTATTATCTTCATGTTGGAAACCAGAGTTCATAATTAAATAATTGCTAAAAAAAATGGAAAATAAATGAAACAGAAACTTGAATCTGAAATGGAGATTTTCAGCCACGAGACTCTTTTGCATTTGTAAATTTTGAAATAATTCGAATCGTTTTCTTTTTGTCGAATTATTCTTCGTGCGAACTGATTTGTATTCCTTAGCATCTAATTTGCATTTTAGTCTTGAAGACCGTTTGCTGTTAAGTAAGCAAAGTCAGAAGAGTTTTTACATTGTTAGAAACCGTCAACCAAAACTGTCAACAAAACTGTTAGCATAGGTTTCTTCAGTTTTTAAGTTGGTCTGCCTGGCTGGGTATGTATGTATCATGCGTACGGGCCGCACCAATGGAGCTTAGAGGGCTGACAATTTAAACATTTACTCCTTATTATGTCTAGAAAAAACTTTTAGTGACGGGATTCAATTTACAATGTAAGTTTATGCTAAATAGGCCCCTTAGTGTGTGTCCTTTTGTTGAAAATTCAGACTTTGTTAGTGATCACTGCCAAACAAAAGGCGAGCGAAGTAACTTATTCATTGTTCACCACTTTTCTATTTTTTTAATTGACCATCCCCAACCCGGCATGCTGCCAAAAGACGTCGCTCGCGTGACAGTTTCTATTGAGTGATTAACCAGGCCTGTCCATTGATTTTATTATAAGAACTGCTCAGAAAATCAAGATTAATTCAATATTTTAAATTACCGTAACCCTTTCGGGACGGAATTCATTTCTAAGTTTTACCAGTTTTAAGATAACCCAAATTTTAAAAAATTCAATTTGTGATGTAGATCTACATTAACCCCTGTCGTTTCCATGAAAACCGAACGCGATACAATTGCCTAAATATGTAGAATATATTGTAAATGTAACTTTTTCAAGAATGAATTTGCAATATGTTGTAATAATTACGTCTCAGAAGCATGTTACAGTAATTCAAATGAATTATAATAAAACAATAATTTCACCCGCTTCAAACTCGTCACCGGAGTCAAAAATGATCTGCGAGTCCTCATGGGTATTCATAAGTCTATGGCTGGTTGTCCTGGTATAAGTCTATGGCTGGTTGTCCTGGTATAAGTCTATGGCTGATTGTCCTGGTATCAAAATTCAATGAGATCGCTAATTTCAAAGGACGCCGCCACTGCATGGATACCGCCATGTTGCTCGGGCTGATTCAATAGCATGTAACCTTCTTTAGCCGATTTGTATTATTAGATTCGGACGAACGGACTTGGCTGACCAGACCACTGTGAACCGTCTGTGAACCGTCTGGAAATGGTTAAAAAAGACTCTCTGAAGTGAGACTAAGGATTCTGATCTGTTTTTGGTTCCTGCCATTGGACGCTTCACTGCTCTTTTTAGATGGTCTAGATATTCAGTGAGCTTAGCTTAGTCTGGAACAAGGCCATACATCTGGAGCAATCAAACTCCTTATAGTAATAATTGCCTGACTTGCGAACCACTACTCCACGGTGGGGCGTCTGCTATCTTGATAAAAGTCTCGTCACTAACATGCCACGATGGTTTTGAGAAGATCGGCATCCTCAAGTAATTTTCTTCGTTCACTGCACCCAGCGGTACAATCAAATCTTCTCTTCCACTGGCTTACCCAGTGATGTCTGTGTTTTTGTCCCAAAGAAGTCATGAAGGACCCAGCAGTCAGCACAGGGAATCTCAGCGACCGGTACCTGTTTCAAGATACTTGGAGAGGAGATGTGCACCGCCAAACAAATCCACTATCCGAAAATAAAGAGAGAGAGAGACAGGCAGAGACAGAGACAGAGACAGAGACAGAGACTGTCTCTAAAAGGGTTCACTGCAAAACAAACGCTGAACGCTCTTCTCGCTTTTCGCTCTTTTTTTCGTAAAAGTGCGAGAGTGGCGTAAAGCGAACTTTCGAAAATCATGGGATACCTGTACTTGGAGTGGAGATGGGTGCCGCTAACGCATTAACTGCGAATGACGGAAATTTCAGTCATTGCAGGTCTTTGGTTAACATTATAACATTTTTGTTTCATTGTGATTGATGGTAACTCAAGTTTGATTTGTGAGTCAGGGCTTTTATCTTGCAATTGATAATTTGCATTGACTTATCTTGCAATGGACTTGTCGCAGGTAATGGGTTAAATAATATCTCTATATGAAGGGGGAAAACAATATGAAGGGGGCAAACAATATGAAGGGGGCAAACAATATCAACTTTAATATTCCAACTTTTGTTCGGACAATACAATCTCTTCTTCCTACCTTTGATGTTGACACAACCTTGCGGTTGATTCATTCTACAACCTTCTTCAGGTGTAATTTCTAATATCCGTAAGGAAAGACAGCCTCTTGTATATGTCTCTTTCTCCATTTTGTGTTGCTTTACACCCATTGCAGGATTAACTATGTAGCAAAAAAGACAAATGTTACGGGCCCCGCAATTTCAGAAACCCCGCGCTAAATGCTTGCAAGCTATCAATTCAGATTCAGTG
>VCCN01005116.1:1359750-1373434 GCA_006491835.1 Architeuthis dux | reverse complement strand
CTGCTTCTATTCCGACTGAAGATGATTGTATATATAATAAATAGATTCGCAGGTATATAAGACTTGTCAGTTTGGGTCAGCTGGTTATAGAGCTGCCTAGTAATCATTGGTCGTGATTTCAAATCACGGTAGGGAAATGTTAATTTTATATATCGGTTTGGTTTAACTTGATTTGATTGACAAACAGCTTACTCCCCTGAATTTGATGAGGCTGTTTCTAGTTACAGTGGGAATACAAAGCCATCTTCAACTTGGACTGGAGTTTGACAGAAGATTCCTGATACTTAAGGGGAAGGGTTGTAAACTATAGATTCGGCCCGGTTCTCTCCTACAGTTACCGCTGCTGTTGGTGCTGCTGCTGCTGAGGTCAGTTCATTTTTCTTCCATTCCTCCTTTATACCAGTGGAAAGAAAGGCCCCCCTCCGCATATTATCTATTTCTCTGGCTGCTGATTATCACTCTACCTGCAGGATTTTGAAATAGCGCGCCAATTAAACGTTTTAGTTTGCTCTGACTGAAATGTGATGTAGCAATGTCCTTGCCATTTTGTATAAAAATTGCATCAATCAACGTCGGTTAGTTTTTGAACTACACGTGCCAGAGATAACGTGTCTTGTGCGCTTGGCTTTTTTTCTTGTTGAACAATGAAGGTTTTAGAAAAGTGTTTGTGTGAAATTCTGTTTCAAATTAGGAAAAACTTGTTGGTAGACTTTTCTAATGTTGCAACAGGCCTATTGGGAGTATTGTTGGAGCCATACGCAATGCCATAAGTGGTACCAGCATTTCAAATCGGGAAGAACATCACCAAAGAGGATGCTAAATCTGGACGACATTTCTCGTTGACAGAGAAAGATCACAAAGAAGTGCGTGATGTGATTCGCGGAAATCGTCGCCTAACTGTCATTGTTAGAGGCAGGGGGGTTGATTTTCTGGTTGCTACTTCGACTGTCCAGAGAAGAGATAAGAATTTTTCATCCAAGCTGGTTTCAGGACTCCTTTGCCCCCCCCCTCCCCCCGCTGTGTTCAGAGTGGGGATTGGGGTTTCAGGAATTTTCATTCTACTTCTTCCATCTTCACTTTCGACCTCAACTTTTTGCCTTTAGAAGTTGTGGGTATGGGGGTTGTTGGTGCAGGATATTCCTATGTTAGTGTGTGTAATTTGTCTGTGTTTGGAGACTGAGTCTTTATCCAAACACAGACAAATTACGAAAAGTAAGGGTTCAGTTTAGCATTATAATTACATTGTAAATCGAACACCACCTCTAAAACCCTTTTAAGCAATATCCTCAAAACATTTTACTTTAAATCATTTTCCTATGTCCATTGAGTATGCATGCCAAATTTGGTTTCGTTGCTTCAATGTTTGAGTGGGGCACACGGTGACAAACAGAGCCAGTTGTTTTATATAGAGAGATTTTCCGCACATTACAAACAAAAATATACAAATATTACAGTGCATTACATGTGCTGGTATTATGACTGGAGAGCCGTTTACTATATGAAAATACAAACATAAAAGTGAAGTAAAGCAGCAAAATAATGAAAATTACTATGACTCCACAAGAGAGATCTAGGAATTCTGGAATATAAATAGTATTAATTGCACCTATAAATATCATAGCAAGACCTACCAATATTAGCGCGTATTGTAATATTAATAATACTAATATATAAACAGATTGTATGAACACAAGTCAAAGGCTATCCTAGAAAATAAAAAGAATAAAATACTCTGCGACTTTGGCATCTCAACTGACCACCCAATCCAAGCAGGAAGACCTATTTGCTCGTTTTACATAGACGAAGTCCCGGCTTCCATTGCATGCGTCAGCTTAGTGACTCTTGCAAGTTTCAGAGTCTGGTTGAGACCAGGACTTTTAAGTTGTTATGACCACCCCCTTAGCAGGATGCAAGTCCACCGAAGGGATACTTCCACCCTAATCACACACTTGTACTCAATTAACTGCTTAGTGCACAGGGAAATATTTACTAATGAAGAGTTTTCCACACACTTCGCTCATACCTGGAATTGAACCCAGGGATTCCCGCGTGTGAGACAGACGTGCTTAGCTTAGTTTGACATCTGACCAAGTGGTGAACAATGTGAGTAGGAAGATTTGGTCAATTCTCCAAGTGGGGAAGTCCTGCCTCGTTTGACACTAGGAATTCGAAATGCAAGCTTTTTTTCTAGTTTCGATCAATGATACAGGATATGAATTAAGCAAATACTTGTACTTAAAAGGAATTTCAAAAATACTACCACCACCCAACGTTACAAATTGTAAGATTCTCTTGCACTATACAATTAATCAAAAAGGTTTAGAAGAGAAGGACAATCAGGATTTCTGGTAATTTCACAATTGACAGTTGCATCATAGACTTCAGTTATTTAAGGCGTAACATCTATCTCACTCGAAATTGAAGGATATATAGATGTTGGTTTAAAGATTTGAAACTCATGATTCGTGGTTATCTTTTTATATCGAGGAGAGGTTGTTTCAGATGCTTTGGTCTTTGGCCGTGATCAATTCAAGTATCCTCTCGAGCAGATTAAAAGAGGTGCCGGGCTGTCGGTTGCCGGAAAACTGGTGGTAATAGAAGCTATTACCACCAGTTTTCCGGCAACCGATACTCTTCATTCCTGTCTCCTAACGTTTTATTTTAAGGTTAGAATATTTCGTCTGTGTGCAGTATGAATCATACTTCACACAGACGAAATATTCTAACCTTAAAATAGAACATTAGGAGACAGAAATGAAGAGTATTGGAGAGAAAATTATAGAAACCAAAACAAAAAATCCAAACATCTATCATCATAATCAGAATTTTAACGTCTGTCATTGGACATAGCCCTTTCCCAAGATTCGCCAGACCTCTCGATCGTGGGCGTCGCGGCGCCAATATCTTCTGATTTTTCTAATGTATTTTATGATACCTGACTCCTGTTTTTCTCTAATATACTATGCTGTCTTGTGATCTCTCCATGTGATGTTAAGCATGATCCTCTCTTGTGAACGTGTCATTGTTCTTGGTTTGAGAGCCAATCTTTTGGTTAGGTTCCATGTTTCAGCTCCATAGGTGACTGGTCGGGAGGACGCATTGGTTGTAGACCCTTCTTTTTTAATACTAATGAGATGTTCTTGTTCTTGACGTCTGAGCTTGTTCTGCCAAACATTTGCCACCCTTGTGTGATTTCTTCATTCTTCATTAGATTTCTTCTTCTTTTAAGAATTTCATGGATGTTCATTGTCCCAGGTAGATATAGTAGTCTATTTTCTTTAGCACTGCGTTTTCGATTCTGATCGTTGTGTCCGTGTCCTCGACGCAAGTGAATAAAAAATATGTACTGAAGTTTTGCAAAATCAGAAAATAAATTTTAATGAACTATGCAAACCGTTGTGATGTACTGAGGACAAAAAATTGGTGGAATTTTGATAGAGTCCTTTAGAAATTAAAAAAAAGTGTTCGATCCTCGACCAAAAACTAATTGTATCTCTATTAATATTCATCGTCTTCTCGGCATCCATCTTCATTTTATAGAAGCTTTTTTTCTCAATCGACACATTCGATTCTTCAGCAGAATTTTTCTCCAATTTTCTCCACAATTCAGTTTGCTCATTGAAAGAGAAAATCTCTTCACTTATGCATTCAAAATTATTCATAACGTAAATTTTGTATTAAAACGTAAATTCTTTATCTTTTTTCCCTCCTTTGCTCTGAAATACTGAAGTGGCTTGAAGTTTGTAAATTCTTTAAAAGAAATCAGATTCGTCGGAATAAATGGAACAATGCGATTAAGTCAAACATTGAATTATTGACAAGTAATATTGAATTCTATTTTTTCCCGAGATCGCCCTAAATCAGGGAAGAAATATTAACGCTGCGGTATTGGGAATTAGAAATGAGATATCGTTGATGAAAAACCATCCAAGAAAACTATTTTATCATTAGAAACCGTCAACCAAAACTGTCAACATCCGTCAACTAAAACCGTTAACATAGGTTTCTTAAGTTTTTAAATGATTCTGCCTGGCTAGCTGCATGTATGTGCGTGTCACGTGTAGTGGCCGCACTAATGGAGCTAGAGGACTGGAAATTTCGACATTTGCTCCTCATTATGTATAATCTCCCCAATTAGTTTTTTAGGGGGGGGGGTTCAATTTACAATGTAATTTTATGCTAAAGTGTCTCCTTAGTTTATGTCCGTCAGCGTTCACGCTTGCTTTTTGAAAATTAGGACTTTTTAGTGATGTAACAAAAGGCGAGAGAAGTAACGTATTCATTGATCAACCCTTTTTAAAAATATGTTAATTGATCACCCCCGATACGGAATGCTGTCGTTGTTCACATGACGGTTTCTATTGAGGGACTAACCAGAACTGTTTTACTTCTAAATTCCTCACTGACTTTATTCACTTTTCATTCTGAGTTCTTCACAAGCTATTCTTTCAAGATCTTTCGCAGGGGCTGTGAGTTCGATCCTCGAAGGATTCCCCACTATTGTAGACTAACTAAACTTATTAAATAGGTTGATTACTGTAGAGCGATCGATAGCAGTGGCGCCAATAGGGTTGGTGTCACCCAGTGCGATGACTCATGTGCAACTCATAAACAACTGCCAAACTTAAAATTACACTTTTTAATAACAATATCATAGATACACCCTAAATGTTTCATGTTGTTAATTTGTGAATATAAGGGGAAATTCCATAAGGAAACAATAGAATTCGAAGTAAAAACATTTAAGAACTACATCAAGCATCAGAACTTTATTTTAACCTTAAACAATTGTTATACATGTAGTTTATGTAGAATAATATGTTATATATATAGTTTTAAATTGCTTAAATCTAATATTTATTAGATTATATGAATACTAACAGCACAATTTATTCGTAAAATCTTTCTGTATTGAATTACAACATGATTAGTTACTGGGCGGAAGCCGTTATTTTCTCATTATTTTCCGTTAATTAACATTTAATTCTCAAAATATTCTTGATATAGTTTCACAAATACCACAATAAAAAATAAACTGTCCGTCTCTTTAAGAGACAACTCCCATTGTAGTATACAGCCGGTGACGAAATCGCGGTTTCATTGCATGCCTGGTCGAGACCAGGACTCAATGCTTACAACTCTTTTTATCTACCCTAATCCCACAGCTTCGAGTGTACTTAATTAGCTGCTGAGTATAACTGGAAATCTGTCCCAATGAAGAGTTATCCACACTCTTCGGTCACATCGGGAATCGAACACGGGACCTTCTGCGTGTGAGACAGACGTGCTAACCAATACACTATCCGAACACATTTGAAAATAATTCTATACTGGAGCTAAAATAACAGAGAATTTGACAAAATCAGTGACTATAAAAACACAGACAGTGCGGTCCAAATCAATCCCGCAGCCCGCCCCCAATAGTGATGCCACTTAACGATAATACAGGTGAGTTCAATCCGCACTAGACTAAGCTAATCTTTGTAGTTTGTAAGATATCAGATGAGATTATATAAACAACAAAAACAACGGTAATTATTTAATCAAAACATGACCCATTTGAAGCAATAACCTCTTTCTGAATAGCCTTTAATGATAACATACCAGATTTATACAATTCCTTAGGTTTAATGCTCACGAATCCAGTAAACGCACGGATAATGGTTTCCCGTTTATAACGAATATAAGTTCAAAATGATCATCTGTAGGAGAAAAGTAAAGTGAATATAAAGCTGCAAGACTTCATATCCCAATGATCTAGGCTTTGAGACAGTCGGCTGAGAGGTGTGGGATCCTCTACTGTCATAGAGCATTTCGTTGAGGGCACGTTTTAACCGTTCCTATTGCCTTGACAGGATATGGTTGCTGTTGAAGTCCTAAAATCTCCAGAGAGTGTTCGAACCGTTGTTTGTGGGTCGTTGGCCAATGCTGTCCATAATTCATCATTAAGATAGGGTTTGGTCCCCGCTTGACGTTTCTTATTGGTATCCATATTTTCAGACTTAAATATATTGAACCAACGCTGAACAGTTCACCCTGTAGTAGTGTTCAGCAGCCTGAGCAGCATTTTATTCTAATTTGAAATCCTGCTTTAAAATAAGTCTAACTTCTTGGACAGACAGACATTGCTGTCAAGGATTCAAAAACTCCAATAATAACGAATTATATCTCTATTTACATTGACTCTGAACAATGTTTTCACTTCTCTATGATGTAAAAACAATGACATTTTATGTGTAACAACGTAATAAACAGGACCCTTATTTTTAACGAATGAGACATGACCTAAACTAAATTATTTTGTCGCAATAACTATTTCATGTTTCATATTTCCAGTCCTAAACCTATTGAACCAACCCTGAACAGTTCGAAATGTAATAGTGTTCACTTGAATTGATTTGTTGAAGTTATCAGCAGCTTGAGCAACATCACATGTCCTAATTTGAAATCGTACTTGAAATTAGTGTTGGGTAAGAAACCTTTGCTGTTAAGGAGTCAAAATAACTAATTATATATCTATTTACTTTAATTCTGGAAAGAATATTTTCTAAGGTGTAAACATATGACATTTTATTTGTAACAACGTAATAAATAGGACCCTTATTTTCAGGGGTGCAGTGCTGCCGGAGCTCATCCGAGAGAGCGACTCTCCGGCACCTCTGTAAAAATAAAAAGCCAAAATAATTGGACGAGACGAAACGCTCCAGCACCTAAAAAATGGTCAGCTCCGGCACCTAAAACTTTAGCACTGCACATTTATCGAATGAGCCGCGACCTAAACCACATATTGAAGCCTTTTGCTTAAATTTAATAATTTCATTTTTTTGTGTGTATTCAATATGTAGTAATTATTAAAGTAAATAAGTTTGTTACTACTTGTAATATTTTGGGGGGAGTTGTCCGGAAGAATACCTTTAAGGTAAGACTACGCTCCCCTTACAGGGCATCTTTTTTAATGTATGTTATTTTCTTAAATAAAGGCGCTGTTCTTCTTTTCTTCTTATTAAGAGACAGCTCCCAATGGAGTATACGGTCGATGACGAAGTCCCGGTGTAGCAATCAGATCCCTATAGATAGATAGATAGATAGATAGATAGATAGATAGATAGATAGATAGATAGAAAAAATACGTTTAAATGCGTATATTCAAAATCTTGCAGTGTGTATATAACATGTGTTTGTTAGGCTATATTGATAAATGGTAAACAAAATGAATTGTTTTATTTGGTTGAAATTGAAAAGTAAGGAATGTTATTAAAATGAAGGTTTTGTTTTGTTAAAATAACAAACAAAAACATTACAGACTGAATCCTGATTTGGAATGCTTGTACAAGAATTTAGAATAAGAATAAAATGTCGACTGATCTGGCTAAAGAATTTACTGACGCAAACAAAAAAATAATGTAATGTTTTAACGTCACGAAAAGATCACATGTGAAAAATGGGCATACCGATAAATAGGGGTGAAAACCCGAGGAATTAAATGAAAAGTTAAATTAAACTAGCGTTGGACAGCTAGTCCAGGTCTCTCTCAGACCAGGACTAGCTGTCCAAGGCTAGGAGTTGTGTCCGCGGCCCCGTCGCTGGTCAGTGTTTCTAGAGCTGAACTGAATTACTTTGTCGCAATGAATTGTGACTTGAGAGAGATATTCGATGAGCAATCCCCGCTACTGAAACAGAGACGGTTAAAAGGTAAAGGGTGTCGTCTTTTAAGAGACAACACCCAATGAAGTATGGAGGCCGGTGAGGAAGACAGCTTGGAGATGCTTACTAGTCTTCCTACAAGTGTTTTATGACCCAGGGAGCCTCCAACCTAATCACACAGCTTAGCATGTACTCCGTGGCTGAGTGTACAGGGTAATTTGTACTAATGAAGAGTTTTCCGCACTTTTCGCTCATACCGGAAATCGAAACCCGGGCCTTCAGCGTGTGAGACAGACGTGCTAACCATTACAAAGAGTGACGGAGAGAAACACAAAAGGGAAAAGCTGTTGTTTATTAAAGAAACATTAAAACAACACAAAGGAAGAAAGCAGGACGTTTTTATTTACTTGTTCTACAACTCAGCAACACAGATTGTTTTTTATTTCCCTTTACTCAACTCTCTTATTTCATTAGAAACCGTCAAGCAAAACTTTCACATAGGTTTTCAAGTGGGTCTGGCTGGCTATATATTTATCGCGCATACAGGCCGCACCAATGGAGATAGAAGGCTGAAATTGTAGGCATCTCTTTACTTATTATGTCAAGATATGTTTTTTGATATCCCCCCTTTTAGTGGGGGTTAATGTACAATGTAAGTTTATGCTAAATTAGCCCCTTAGTTTGTGTCCGGCAGCATTCACGCTTTTTTTTGGGGGGGTGAAAATTCGGACTTTTTTTACGAGGGAAGTAACTTATTCATTGATCACTCCCTTTTCCAATTGTTTTAATTGGTGACCCCCAACACAGCATGACATTGGTCACGCGACGGTTTCTATTGAGTGACTAACCAGACCTGTATTTTATCTATTTTGTTTTTATCTTCTAGGTTTCGTCGGTGGTCAAGAAGCGTGGCCTAAATATGCCTTTGTTCTCATTCCCCGTCATAGATGACGGCCTTTCTTTGCTGGAAACAATAAAAATAATTCTAACCTTGTGTCTGTTGAATGAATCGACTGAATAACACGGTTGTCAACCTGGCAAGCAAAATCAATAGTCTGAAAAAATGGTCCATTCATCTGACGCATTCCACAACGACTCAACCTATGTAATTAGTTCTGCCTTCGTCACCACAAGACTTTTGTAAAGGAATGCCTTCTTTTTTTTTACCTCTGTCAACGAAGTTGTCAGAGGTACGCCAACTCCCCCGTTAACGTCGTTTCGTTATAACATCTTTGGGAAATATATAAATATAGGATAGCATGAATTATTGTAGGTGGAATTGCGGATTAGGGGATTTTTCTGATTAACTACAAGACCTTTGCAAAGAAGTTGTCAGAGGTACGCCAACTCCCCCATTGACGTCGTTTCGTTATAACGTCTTTTGGAAAGAAAATATATAAATATAATCATCATCATCATCATCATCAGCAGCAGCAGCAGCCGTTATAGGTCCACTGCTGGACAAAGGCCTTTCCCATCTCCTTCCATGACGACCTAGATTGTGCTAACCTATGACAGGTTTTACCCGCAAACCTTTCTCATCTCCCCCTCTTGTATTTGGTCTTTTTCTACTGCATTTGCTGTCCCGTGTGAACCAGTCGGTTAGCCCTTTCCCCCAATCTATTGTCATTTCTTCTTGCTAGGTAACCAGCCCATCTCCATTTTTGTTGCTTAATTATTTGTATAATATTCTTCACTCTAGTCCTCCCTCTGATTCATGTTGATCTTTTACTATCTCTTAAAGTTGGTTTTCAGCTCGTTTTTGTTAATTTCCATGTTTCGCATCCGTATGTCATGGCTGGTATTATGCACCCGTTGTATACGATAGCATGAATTATTGTAGGTGGAATTGCGAATTAAGTGATTTTTCTAACTACAAGACCTTTGCAAAGAAGTTGGAAGAGGTACACCAACTCGTTTCGTTATAACGTCGTTGAGAAAAACTAGAAAAAGAACAGACTCTGTTCAAAACCTGCGACATTGTTTACACAGTTTTTGACAGCATTTGGCAACATTTGTTTCTAAAACTGTTTGTTTCCAATTGATTTAAAAAAGAATAATGTAAAACTGTTCGGAGATTTAAAAAAGACTTTCTGAAAACGGACACTCACTGGTTTTCTCGAGCCTTACTACGTTTTCGGTTGTATCCAATTGTGTATCTAGATGTGTTCCCTATAACACCATGCTTACAATCTGAGATATGTTAGAAAATGTCTTAGCTTCTTAAATTACGAACGCCTTTTTACGTCACATTTTTTTATTTCGAGAATTGATTTAAAAAAGAATATAACGTGGTGTGAGGTAAAAGAGAAAAAAAATCCTATTTCTTCACCCATTCTCTTTCCCCCTTTCGTTCAAGCTTTCTTTGTCTGAAAGAAAGTGTCTATGGTTTTTATAAACCTGTCGATACACTTATTGTAAGTCGAATTGCGAATTAAGCGAATTTTTCTGGCTAGACATAAGTTACCACTTTTTCCGGGCCTTAGATGTACACCAAAGCGGACCAGGCAGTTTTTATTGCCGGGCCGTTTGCAACATTGTGTGGCGCATACTTTGACCAATAAAGTTGTGCTTGAGCCGAGCTATGACGTTTTAAAGTTTGTGGATAAAAACGGCCAGTTATTTTGTCCCAACCTTATAGTAATAGTTTGTAAATATAGTTCTCAAGTATTCTTATAAGTGATTGGAGATAGATATAGAACTTTAAATGTACAAATATTGAGTTACTTAAGTTACTTGAGTTAATTTAAATTTAGATTTTTATTAACAGTTCATTTTCAATCTCTTTTCCTGCAGAATAATTCATAGGGCCAAAGTATCGTGGATTAGATGCTTTTTGATGAACATTGAAAACACGTTTAGGTTTCTGAGCTTCAGAAAATTCGGAGATTTCAGAGTAGAAATAAAAGCTTCGTCTGAACAGGAAGCAAATACGTTTGCATGAATGCGGTAACTTGAACCGTCTTGACATCCGCCTGCTTCTTTAGTTACTCTGTAATTTGCCAAGACAATGATCATTGCAGAATTGCTGCCAGTATAAACAGGTGAAAACAGGTAGTCATTAACTAATGAAAACAAATGACACACTTAGCTCACCACTGGCAATGTTCCCTCTAATTTTTAGTAATCAGTGAGAGCAAAAATCTTAAGTTGTGCAAATTCCTGTGATGAAAGTGTGTGTGCACTGAATGTATCTGCCTGGTTGTCGCCTTGTCGTATGTTCGTTTCCGCAGGAGGGGTTCGTTAATTTTATAGATCAGTTTAATTAAACGTGGCAGAAAACAAACAAATAAATAAACAAACAAACAAATAAAAACAGATCGGTAATTATTATATGAGTTATTATCTTTTTGTCGCATATTGAACAATTGTTATTTTTATTCAATGGTAATTATCCCTGAAATTGGTGACAACAAGTCTCCTCAATTTTTAAGGACTTTCCTCAGGATCCTGGCTGAATGCGGCTCTTCAGTTCTGATCTCAATTCCCAGAATATTGAGTTGTGGCACAGTGATTTTCAAACTGGTGACAACAAGTCTCATCAATTTTCAAGGACTTTTTCTCAGAATACCTCCACCCTAATCTATTCACACAGATTAGGATGTACTCAGTTAGCTGCTGAATGCACAGGGAAATTTGTCCTAATAAAGAGGTTTCCATACCGGGAATCGAACCCAGAACCTTGTGCGTGTGGGGCAGACGTGCTAATCATTACACCATCCGAGCGGATGATGATGATGATGATGATGATTATTATTATTATTATTAGTAGTAGTAGTAGTAATAGTGTTGTTGTTATTGCTACTACTACTACTACTACTACTACTACTACTACTACTACAATAATAATGATTATTATTATTTTATGATATTAAACGAGAATCTGCCTTAGAGAATGAATATAATAATATCCTCTGGGACTTTCAAATTCAATCTAATCTAAATGTAAACTTGAAATTGTTTAAAGATAATTTTGGCACAGCCCTTCTCTCATGACTAATAAACTGACATGTTTTAATATAATACAAGTACGGTCGCATTCTAAGAACTAACGTATTTTATTCTATACTTTGAATTCTTCTTCTTCTTCTTCTTCTTCTTCTTCTTCTTCTTCACGGGTAAAGCGTCCCGTCTCTTAAGAGACAACTCCAAGTGACGATGACCCGGTTTCCGTTGCATGCGTCAGCTTAGTGATCCTTGCAAGTTTCAAGTCTGGTCGAGACCAGGACTTTATTCCTACAAGTTTTTCTGACCACCCCATTGACAGGATACAAGTCCACCGAAGGGATGCTTCCACCCTAATTACACAGCTTACAGTGTACTCAATTAGCTGCTGAGTGCACAATGAGGGGTTTTCCACACCATTCGCTCATAATCGAACTCTGGAACTTCTGCGCGTGAGGCAGACGTGCTAACCATTACACTATCCAAAATCCACTGTAAATGGTAAATAAAAACTGATTCAATTACAAACCTCCATTATGTTAGGTAACTAATATTTTGTGCGCAGATTGATTTTTTGTGCGCTGGCTACAAAACGTGTTTGCGCACGCACACGCGCACTGCCTTAGAGGTAACTATGCTCACTAGAAGAATGCCACTTGCTGTGGTAGAGGCCGACAGGAACAATAATATTTCAACCGATCAATGCCAACCGAATGACCCCTTCAAACAAGCTATCGGAAAACCGTATCATCATATTTTCAGGCAAGGGTGTGCAGGGATAACCCGCTTTTAGAAAGTTCGCTTTACGCCCGTCTTTCGCTTTTACAAAAAAAAGGCCAAAAGCGAAAATAGCGTTCTGCGTTTGTGCAGGGGCAGCGCGAACCCTCTTCTTCTTTCACTCCAATCCTCCAGTACCTCCCACCACACCAACTTCTGACGACTAAGCCTAATATACGATCATCACCATCTTGGATGCTGGTAACGCTAAATTGCCCATATAAATTAATAGTAATTGCTTCTTTGCTTTACGACATTTAAGCTTACAAAAAGTTTTCGTAGAAACGATAAACATTCGGATAGCGGGGAAAACCGTATTTGGACTGAGGCCGCTAATGCTCACTTTGCACAAGTACTCTTGCAAAAGGCATGAACCATTACGCCCCTGAGCTTTGTTACATCACTAGATATCGTGACAAAAGTCTCATTACCGGCATGACACACGATGGTTGACTGGAAAAGGAATGGGTGAACATGCACCTGTGCAAACTATTCTACCGTAACTATCTTAGTTGCCCAGGCAACAGCAGTAGAGAGCTGTTTCCTCCATAGTCAACCTTGACAGGCTTTGAATCAATCAACTGCTGTCGTTGTTGATGCTTGGTAGCCTAACAGTTATCGGGGGGGGGGCAGGATTAGTGAACTGAGTGAAAATGCTGTCTGAGATTCGCTGAAGAGTTCACTTAGAACTAATACCCTAAATAAAGTCATGAACACACATTTCCCTTCCCTTTGCCGTTAGACAGATACGTATAGATAGGTACAGCAGCAGTCATTACAATTCCACTGCTGGACAAAGGCCTTTCCCATATCCTTCCATAATGACTTTGACTGTGCTAACCTCTGCCATGTCTTACTGGCGAACTTTTCTATCTCATCCCTCCATTTTCCTACTGCGTTTACTGTCCCATGGGCACCAATCGGTTAATCTTTTGCTCCATCGATGACCAGCCCTTTTTTATTGCTTAATCATTTGTATAATATCTTTCACACTAGTCCTCCCTCTGATCCATGTTGATCATTTTCTATCTCTTAGAGTTATCCCTAGCATTGCTCTTTCCATGGATCTCTGTGCAATTCTAAGTTTGTTCTCAGTTCGTTTTGTTAATTTCCATGTTTCACACCCGTAAGTCATAGCCGATACATGGGAATAGATGTAAGAATGTACTCACCTATAAAAAAAATACAAACTAATATATACTTACATAAATATATATATACATAAACATATGCATATAAAGGCAAACATTGATATTGATATATAATATCAATATTCTATATCATCATCATCATCAGCCGCTATGAGTCCACTGCTGGA
>VCCN01005116.1:1282365-1297018 GCA_006491835.1 Architeuthis dux | reverse complement strand
GTGTGTGTGTGTGTATGCATATATATGTGTGTAACTGTGTGTGAGATGGTGAAGAAGAATTAAAAGATCTTATAGATTGAAATATATATGCATATGCATGTATTTATGTATGTATGTATGTATGTATGTATGTGTGTACACTGATAGCTTCGATCTATTTTATCTGTTGACGTTTGATTCTTTATTTAGCAGTTCTCAAATTTTAGCGAAGAGCTCTTCGATTCTTCTATTGTCCAATTTTGTCTTGAGAGCATTGCTCAGTGGGCATTTGCCCACGTACAAGTCCCAATCATTTGACAGATTTCTTAGCTTTCCCCGATCAAAGGCCATTATCACTCTTAAGTCTGTCATCAAAAGCGCTTTTTGAAGCGTTGTCCTTTCAAGCCCGCCTTGAAGAGAAATGAATAGATTGTGTGGCGAAAAGAAATGACCCGTTCCTCTTCAGGGCAAACTTCGTCAAACTGCCAGCGAAAATTAGACACCGGATCAAGAAACACTGAGAGTATTCAAAAACTTATTACTAATCGAAATGATAGCGTACAGGATTGTCTTTACTTTGTAACGGTTACTATAGACTAGGGCCTCTGAGAGCGGGGTGCAGTCGGTGCATCGCACCGGGGCATGGTGGGGGGGAAGTTAAAGGGAGCCCGAGAATGTTAAAGGGGGTCTGAGAATGTTAAATGAGTTATATTTCTAAGTCGAAACAAAATGTCCATTAATAAAATAGGTTGACTCTATCGTTTACTGGCGAGCAAATATAATTCGGCGTGCAGTTATAATAGATGAAAACAGTATGGCTAAAGGAAGAAGGTGTTTATGCAGTGTATGTGTGTGGGGGGAGGGGACGAAAACAGCTTTGCACCGCATTATAAAATTCATCTCGGAGGCCCCGCTATAAGACTTAGTATTTTACCCATGCGGTATTTCAGTCATTTTGCAATTACAGCAATAGCTTGAATAGTGCGGGTTTGATTAGTGCATGTTTTGATGTAGTACGGTTACGGTATTGATGTACAAATTAATGTAACTAAGTATAAGCTGAAATAAAACACACGTTGAAGAGTGCGGTTTTACACAGTACAGAACATTTTGAACGAATTAACCGCACCAATCCAGGTATACTGTACACTGCATTATGTTGCTCTGCATTTTTAATCACCGATACCCACAACAGACCGGTTTAATCACTGTTATTCATGTCTTATGACATGTATATGTATCGATATATCTATCTATGTATATATCTCTGTATTTATCTGTGTCCGGACTTCGGCCAGCCCTAACCGTTCATAGTAGAAACTTGAAATTATGCACACACACTCCCTTCAATGCGTAGGGAAAAATCTATATTTTATTTTTTTTGAAAATTCCCATCCTAACAAGTTTTTAGTGGGGAGTTCATGCCATATTGGTCCCTTAGTTTGTGTCCAGCAGCATTCACACTTGTGTTTTGTAAATTTGGACTTTTTAGTGATCACAGCCCCAAAATCTTAAGAAAAGTAACTTATTCAATAATCACCCCTTTTTCCATTTTTAATTGATCACCCCCAACATGGCATGCTGCCAAATGCCGTTGGTCACGTGTCGGTTTCTATTGAGTGACTAACAGACCTGTTGTTTATTTTAAATCACAAATTTATGATTCAAACCATGCTGGTAGTATTTTCATCAATGTAACTGTACCGCAACCATTGCTTAATTTACGAGGTAAAAAGCAGCATATATGGATGGCGGTGATTCATAATTTCTCTTGGAATGCTAGTCTTGTTTATGTTTGGCCAGAATGAACCCGGATATTTCAACCATTTTCAAAAATAAATAAATAAGGAGATTACTCTTTAATAGCTATCTCCCCTGACAAATATTACACACAGAAAATATAGTCAATCACGTAGCGAATTATATAAATGGATGTCCTGCTGCGAGTATTAAATACAGATATACCCTGGTTATTGAACATTCGCTTTAAGACACATACGAAAGACCTACATTAGTACAGGTTCCTCCGTTATCCGAAATGGCGTAAAGCGAAGAAGAAATTACCATTGATTTTCGATGTCGAAGGTCAAGGTTCGTTGTCTGCTGTGGTTGATGTGGAAGACTTTTGACAGTATGCTTGACTGCTTGGCCTCACGCATTTTTGTATCATACAGTTCTTTGTAGGTACTCAACACATCATGATAAACTGCCCTAGATCTACGTGCCCTTTCAAATTTAAAGCCATCCTTTTATGCAATAATTGCAGCACTGTCAATCATAGCGAAATCTGACGCAAGTTTACTTTTGGGTCTTGGAACACTCAAAACATTATCTCATATAAATTAATGATAATTGCTTCATCGCTTTACGCTATTTCGGCTTACAAAAGGTTCATAGATAGCGAAGAAACCTGTATTTGCGTATTGCACACCAGGAAAAGGCATGGATCCACATGTTTTTGTGCTCTCTTCCATCGCCAGATATCATGAAACAACTCGAGTGAGTGATCATTTGGGCAAACCAGTTTTTCATAGTTACCCTAAGCATCCACATAAAACAATAACAGTTACCCCTATCATGACCGAGACCGGTCAATTCCCCAGCAGCGACATAGGCTGGTGTTCCAGCTCTGTTAAAATCCTGGATTTTGAATGCTAATTTTCCAAGATAGGCCGGCTGTCGCTCACCACTTTAGAGAATGACGCAAAATAATGTTCCTACCCCAGTTCGAACTTAAATTGTGAATTTATTCGCCAATTTTTGTCGTTGTAGAGAAAAGTTTTGAGACGGAGAATTTCATTGATGTTTGGGCACTAAAAATCTAAATGTGTTGCTAGTTTACTAGCCGACTTACCCGCTGCTTACTACTCCATCATTTTTGTCTGAATTTGTGAGATGATGAATTACCATTATTATACACTGATTTACTCGGACTAGCGTCCCCATCGTGGTTCTTATGGTCGCAATGTTTCAGCCGTTGTAACCTCCGACCCTCTTTAGGTGGCTGTCGTAGTCAGTAACCATCTGTGAATTACGAAACGAACCCGTTCTTCAATCCACGGGGTAGATTGTTCTCATTCCGCTGTCTATTGTAGAGGATATCTCGTATCAGTTAATTCTTCCTAGTTGATTCGTCCTTGTGATGTCGTTTGTCCAACTCTTACACTAACCGACCCAGGGATTGAACTCACGACCTCCAGGTTACTAGATACGGCCTAGTGGATAAAAGCGTTGGTTAAATCTGTTTAGTAAGTTGGCGGTCATGGGTTTCAATCCATGGGTCAGGTAGTGCAATAAAAGTGCTCTGAATAAATCTGTCGTTATGTGATAATGGTTAGCTTTATTTTCAATTCAGGAACAAAAAGAATTTGGAACCATTAGATGAAGAATGTTTTGTGAAGTACAATACATGTTTCTAGATGCACTAGCATCGCTAGCAGCGATTGCCGTCACTGACTGACGCGCTGACATACCGAAATGAGAGTAACGTCCCTTGCTCAGTGTTGCCAATTGAAATGTTTTTCTATCTAAATCTACATGTTTTTGGTTACGTCTAGATGTCAGAAATTGCTATTTAGATGATTTTTGAATGAAAAAAAGTAATATTTTCATTTCATTTATAGTAGTAAAATAAGTAATATCTTTAATAAATTAAGTAATAGTTGAATAAAATAAATGTTGAAGATTAAAGTCACGTTTAATCTATTAATAATATGCTATATATTTACTAGATTTTAATTAAATATCTGGAGAATTTAGATGTTTCATTGTGTTTTAAGATGTTTTTTGACTCAAAGGTTAGATGAAAACTTGAAAATAAGATTGGCAACACTTCCCTTGCTAGATCTTTACAGGAGAAAAGAACTAGCGCATCTATGGTCTGACTTTCAGGCTCGTTTTTTTCTATTCAAGTTTGGTTATGTTGACCATATCAAAACAACCAGGTGTTATGATGTGATTCTTTTTACATTCCTTAATTATTACAATAAACCTATTACACAACAATAACTAATATTTCTTTTGCCTACAATAAAAAAGATCGCATCTCCCAGTCCACAACAAAAGCACTAATTATATAAACATGAAATTCATATTATTTTAAGAAAAAAAGATATTCTTCCCAGAAAGAAAGCAGAAAATTATTCCTCCCAAGACCAACAAACGTGAAATTAATTCAATATCTCATAAAGGTGTTAAATGTCAGTTAATTAAAACAATACTTATGTCCTTACATATATTTATATATATTCTATGGCGTTTTGTATCGGTAATGAATGCGTTATTTCTTTCCATTATGAATCTGTGAGAATATTTTATATAATCTATTTCAAGCCAATGAGCTGTGCACACAAAAAGAGATCTGGTCTCACAAATGGGCGTTTTGAGAAAAAGGCATTGATAAGCTTTTACTGAAAAATATGCTGTCGTTTGATATTTGGAGACCTTATTCAGATGACAAATATTCATACTTAATCATTTCTCTTGCGTCCTTTTGAAGATGGAACAATTTTTTCTTCTAAACGATTTTCAATAGAGCTCTTTCGAATGAAAATAAAAGGTTATCAATGGGTAGGGGAGAAGAAGACAACATGAATGCAAAAACTGACAAAGACACAGAAAGAGGTTCACACAGTCACGCATGCGCAAAGGCACATCTTCAAAAAGTCGGACAGAAGAAGAGAACAAAAAGTGCAGTGTAACAATCCGTTTTTTTGTAAAAAACGGGGTGGGGGCGGGTTCATAATGAAGGTGAATTACGTTTTGGAAGGAGTCTGGAAACGAGGAGATAAAACAACGGACGGTGGGAACAGGACTTTATGGTATTGGAAAGATAGAGATTAGATCAGATGATGGACGAATTGTACAGAAACCCGCCTGGTTAGTCACTCAAGAAACTGTCAGGTGACCAACGTCTTTTGGCAGCACGCCATGTGTGGGGTGATCAATTAAAAGATTTGAAAAAGGGGTGGGTGATCAATGAATTAGTTATTCTTCTCGCCTTTTGTTGGGCAGTGATCACTAAAAAAAGTCTGAATTTTTAGTTTTTTCTAGACATAATACGGAGTAAATGTTTAATATGTCAGCTCTCTAGATCCATTGGTGCAGCCTGTTCGCGTGACACATAGATAGATAGATAGATAGATAGATAGATAGATAGATAGATAGCCAGAATCACTTATCAAATGAAGAAACCTATGTTGACAGTATTGGTTGACCGTGACAGTTAGCATTGAATATGAGGCTAAGAAAAGACATACACAGAGCTGCAATCACAGAAAAAGGGGACAAAATAATTATTTTCCCGAAGTTCAGAGATTAAATAGTTCCATTAATTCCCACGTTTTTCAGGACTGTTGTCTTCATTTTTTAGTTTCGGATGATATAGTCAGAACTTTGGATGTAGTTGAGAGTAATTTTGTTTTAAGATCATTAACATCCTTCTCCCTAGACTGGTTTAGGAAGAGTGGGATCTTCATGGTCAAAACTAAGTGGAATGAACTTATGGCTTGTGGAGAACCTGTTGCCAGCTTAACGCTGCCTTTTAAATTATGAAAGTATCGATTTCAACACATCAATCGTTCTAGTGTCGAAATATTGGTAAATGATCGATATGTAACTTGTAAGAAAAACCGACAGTGTGTATATAACGGATTGCGTGGTGAGTTCTATTCCTACTGAATGCGCCCCACTTATATGGGTTCATATTATGACTAAACTGGTTGGGAGAAAATTTGAGAACACTGACCAGCTGTGGGAACCAGTCAGAGATGAATGGAACAACATTGAAGCAGCACACTGTAAACAACTATCGGACAGCTTGATCAAACGGCTCAGTTTTCTGGGGAAAAACAAGGGGAAAGTTATCCCCTACTAAAACATACTCTGCGCACAAACTTTACATGCAATGTTGTATAACATTTTTGAATATATCATCTATATACAAAAATAAAACATATTGGTCAATCTTGTTGCGATATATGTTTTTCTTTTTGTATTTGCAATATCAATATTGATCTTGGGTCTAAATTTCGTCAATTGTTAAGTATTATAAGTAAGTTAAAATGAACCTTTTGCAAAATTTCGGATACTTTTTGTACTGATTATATATCAGTAACATTTTGATTTTTAATATGAGAATGGCCTATGCTCTTGATATAGTGAATAACGTTAAGGCATAACTCGACATATTAATCATTGTAGATGTAGATCAGTGGTTCTTAACCCTTTCCCCCCAGCACTCCCTTTTCAGATAATTGCATGTGGTGACGCCCCCCCCCCGTGTTAAAATTGTACTGGTAAATGGTGTGTCCGAAAAAGTGCCCGTCAAGAAATCTACCCATCACGAAAGGGAGGAAAAGTGCCCATCAAAAAATAATTTGCCCATCATATAGTTTCCAGGAAAAATTGTTATTAAAACACTTTTGGCACAACTTATCTAAGGTGGTCTCGATTGGAATTCTGAATGTGAAATAAATAGAAATAAATAGAAATAAAGGGCCAAAACAAGGTATTCAAAACAAAAAAAATATAATATATTTATTTGCTTCTGTTTTTCTTACATGAAATCTCTAATTTGTAATTAATACAAATTTGCTTTTCTTTTTTTTTACCCACTGCCCATCTTAAAAAAGAAAAAAACATTTAAACGTAGGTATGAAAAACGGTAATTCGATATCTGGTTTTAAAAACGTAATTAAAATCTTTTTAATTTTCTCATTATTTTTTTTTGTTTGTGCCCCAATTTTTGTGTAAAAAAACAAAAAGTAATTTTCATTAATTAAAAGTAAATAAATAAGAGAATTCATGAAAGAAAAACAAAAGCAAAATGATATATTATATTTGTTATTGCTTTGAATAAATTGTTTGTTAAATTGTTTTGCCACGCTTATTTCTTTTTATTTCACTCTCAGAATTCCAATCGGGACCACCTTCGCTAAGTTTTGCCAAAAGCTTTTTTAATAAAACCTTTTTAAATTTTCCCGGAAACTATATGATGGGCACATTTGTGATTTGTTGGGCACTTTTCCTCCCTTGATAAATTCGAGATTAGCAGATTTCCTGATGGGCACTTTTCCGGGATTCAAACCTAACAAAATGTTAACATGTATCAGATGTCCAAATTGAAGATAATCAAACAGAACAAATAATTGTGTACATCTGCAAAGAACGGTTATAATTGTTATGTCTTTCAGACCTTCAGATTTAAGGGGACATAACTCGTTTCGTCAAATAAAGATATTATTCATGAAGAATGTATTATGAATCATTACATAATAATGATTTATAATACTACATGCTTTCTATCCGTCGGTAATTATTCTTCTTCCTGGAAGGCAATGCTGATTTATAATCAGAATCAAAGTGTATGCTTCTTAATAAAGTAACATAGTCTTATTTTTTTAATTGCCCCTTATTTCTTAAATGTATGCTGTCCATCTGTCTGTAATCATTCTTTGGCGATTGTTTCACCAAGTCGCATTTCAGTGACATAAAACGAAAGATCACAAAAATGATATTTTTGCTCTCAACCTAGCATTTACAAGTTAATTTCACCCAATAAATAAGTCAATACATTTATACTAAATATTGATTTGTATAATTTTTATTTGATTTGTATAATTTATCCATATATACAGAAATAATCCCATCATTTTTGACGGGAACTATTTTATAATCTGTACTTACAAATCGAAAATTAAAAATATTAGACTGATAGTAGAACTTAATTTTTAAACAATTGTAGTTCGGAAAAAAACTAATGGCTACCCTGAGCTTGATGTCATTTTGATAATTTATTAATATCAGGTTCAATATTTGACAAACAGAGTCTTAAGTCTCCGCTTTTACTTATTTGCAATCTATTTCGTTGCTTGGTTAGCAATTGCATGGCAGCGCTGAATCCTTTTTCGACCAAGTATGAAGATGGAAAAGCTAGCAGCAGTAATTGTATTTCTTGCCAAAGTTGGGGAAATTTATTTTGTTCTTTTGGCCAGAATTCTTCATAGCCAAACCGTACTTGAGTTTCAACGTCATTGTGCAATCCTATTACTTCTTCCTGTAGATTTGTATCAGCCTTATTTGCATCAATTTGAAATGGGTTTATAGCCCAGACGGGTATTTATAGTTTATCAAGGTCTTTAAACCTTGTCAACATATCTTATTCGGTGCTTGAAGATGAGAACAATATCAGTCCAGATACGCATTTAACAAAAATAGATCCTCAATAGTGTTTTCCTCAAGTGTTTGTAAACTTGGGAACTGATGGAAATTCCTCCTTCCTATGTTGTTCTTGTAGATTGTTATCTTGCTGATAAATGCCATTATTATTATTCCTTTTCATTTAAAAAGGCACATCTTATTTACCTGTAGTTTAATGATTACCTCGTTTAATTTGTTGAAAATATCAACAAGATATGCAATATCAGCTCTCTTGCTTTCCAGCTCAATGCACATCATTTCATCAACTGATTTTAAAAGACCGAGAATAGAAACAAAAAGATCACAAAAGCGTCGCAGACAATTTCCTTTCGAAAGCCATCTAACTTCAGTGTGCAGTAAAAGCCGCTCAGATTCTTTTTCATTTATTTATTGCTTTAATAACAACTTGCAAAGTATCATGCAATCTATCACTGAGATGCTTAGCAGACGATGTATAACACAGTGGATAGTAAAAATGTTCGGAACTGCTTTTTTTTAAACGAGATAAAAATCCACGATGGCGACCAATCATGGAAGGCGTCCCATCAGTTTCACATGCAATGACATTTGTAAGTGGAATGCTTTTATCGTTGAAGGAATACTCAACTATCTTGACCGGTTACTTGTTGATTATTCCAGAATTGTATATGATTGTAAAAGACTTGGTGACACGTTGAAAAGTCAAAAAGTGAAACTGCGGCCGTTTTAGGGTTAATGAACAATCGCACACATTCAGACTAATTTCTCTGCAAGACAAGAGAAGATTAGCTGGGTTAAGCACGTCTTCCGTTGATTCAATTGACATAGCTTATAAAATTATCTTTTCAAAAATGCCCTAGTCTCGACCACACGGATTCATTTGACCTTTTGTTTCATCTATGAGTTGATTTTGAAAAACAAACCAATATTCCGGTTTGAAGTAGTGATTGATTCAATAAAAGAAGAAAGTTTTTTCGGAAAGGGGGGGGGGGCGGCATGAATAATTTGCTTTTGAATTCAAGAGACGTGTAGGTCATTCAGTGCAGATGGCAGATCGTTCGAAACCCACTTTTACATTCCCATATATGTGTGTATATTGTCCAATCTTTATCTTGTTAATACCTATTATATCAGTGCCATGTTCGTATATATTGTCAATTACTTTTATATAATTCTCATTTATACCTTGTTCTCGCATTGAGTTGAAGAGGATTTAGAAGAGGTTGTGTGTCGTGTGTTCTATTGGACCAAAGGCTTTTTCATAGTCTACATAAGCCAAACAAAGTGGTTTGTTGTATTCTGATGTCTTTTCGATTAGCTGGTTTAATGTGTGTAGGTGGTTTATTGTCTAAAACCCGCCTATTCGCGCGGTTGGTTTTCATCTGTGTGTTTGTTAATCTATTTGTAAGTATTTTCGAGAATAATTTGTAAATGTTACGTAGTAATGTAACAGGGTGGTAATTGCTAAGGTCTTTATCGTCTTCCTTCTTGTATAGAAGAAATACTATTCTTTGACAGAAGTTGTGGAACACTTTCTTTTCTTGTAAACATTGTGTGAATAATTGCGCTAGTTCGTAGTGACTGACCACTCCTGCATCTTCTAAAAGATCTATCAGTATGATATCTTCGCCTGGGGGGGGGCGGCTTTTCCGCTATTGCAATAATATCAGAAACTGCGGAGGATCTACAAAACATGTTAAGTGATCTAAAAAGGGAAAGCCAAAAAATTAAATTAAATTAAATTTTGCATTAAAGATGAACAGAACAAAGACAAACGTAATGTTCAATAGTAAAATCCCCCAAAAGACCATAATATTAGAGGGTGAAGCCTTGGAAGTTAAGGAATACATTTACCTAGGTCAAAAGACCACGGAAATAAAATAAAATGGCGCATAACGATGGGCTGGAAAGCATTTGGTATGAATAGAGAAATACTGAAAGGCAAATTGCCAATATGCTTAAAACGTAAAGCATACAGTAATACCTGCTATAACGTACGGGTGCTAAACCAAGAAACTTACAAGACCACTCGAAAACCAACTCTGAAACGCACAGATGACAATGGAAAGAGCATTGTTAGGAACAACTATTAGCGATAAAAAAAGATCAACATGGATCCGAGAGAGTACCAGGGTGTAGGATATCGTACAAGTAACTAAGCAACAAAAATGGAGATGGGCATGGCACATGGCGAGAAAAGGTGACAACAGATGGCTGTAGGACAGTAAATGGAGTAGGAAAAGACCAGACACAAGACTGGGGGATGTGATAGAAACGTTTGCCGGTAAGACATGGCACAGATCTTTTACGCTTTCACAACAAAGAACTCCTCGGCGAGTCTTTTCCAGTCTTCCCATGAATTGAAATATTATTCCAAGTTATTGTAATGCTTTATACCTGAATTTTGTAAGACGATGTATTCCAATCATTGTATGTATTTGAAAAATCCGGCTACATATACATAGTTATTTGTAAAATCGGCTACATATACGTATGTATTTGTAAAATCCGGCTACATATACCGAGTATATCAACACGTACTAATTTTCACAGTATACTTGTGAGGTCCTGGGACAAATACTGACTGAACCGTAGCCATCAGACCAACATGGATGAGGATATTAATTCAAACAACACATGAATTAGAGATAATGAGTCATCGGAAAATTTCAGACATATTTAGCTAATTACTGTGATGTCGCAAGAAACCTTACTATTCCAGGACCACTATATATTAGTTTAATTATTTCTAAAAGGTTAGCTGAGTTCTTTACATAGGATGGGTCTCTCTTTTGTTGGGCTTAACGGATGGCATTCTGACCCTGGGTTGCAATTCTGGCCATTTTATGGCCAACTTTGATTATTTCAAATTTGGCCATGAACGTTTTGGTTTGGTCATATTTATTTTTCCTTTCTTTTAATTAAAACATGGAACAAACTGTATTGAAACGAAGCCAAGTCTAAAACTGCACGTCTATTTAGTCCCCTCAAGTTACCAGCCCTCCTCTCTGTATTGCCGCAGTTCACAGCAGTGCTGTGGTTTGCATTTTCTCACCAGATGTTTGGTGGTCATTGCCGAAGTCTGGGTGACAGTAAGTCTCCTCGGGTCTCAAGCCCTATTCTCAGGGTCATCATTATATGCTTTACAGTTACAAGTCGTGTATTCAGAATGTCTTTTAATCCAAACAACATTGGATCAAAACGTTTTATTCACATTTACCATTCGAAAACGGCAAACAAAACTGTCAACATAGGTTTCTTTGGTTTTTAAGCTGGTCTGGTTGGCTGGATACGTACAGGTCGCACCAATGGAGCTAGAAGGCTGAAAATTTGAAGATTTCCTCCTTATCATGTCTAAAAAAAAATCCCTCCCCTAAATAGGTTTTTAGTGGGAGGTTCAATTTGCAATGTAAGTTTATGCTGAATTGATCCCTTAGTGTGTCCGCTTGTTTTTTGAAAATTCAGACTTTTTAGTGATCACTACCCAACAAAACTCGAGAGAAGTAACTCATTCACTGATCACTCCTTTTTCCAATTTTTTAATTGATCACCCCCAACACGGCATGCTGCCAAAATACGTTAGTCATGTGACGGTTTCTATTGAGTGACAAACCAGACCTGGTTATTTGTGTTTCTATTATTCTATGGGATTTAATTGACATTGTAATTGCGTAGGTGAGGATTGTTTTGATTAGTTGTTACTGCATCCCTTCTGAGAGCCTTGAATTGAGACATTCGATAACCTGATGAAACGGTTCATTCAAGAACCATAAGCCACACGACTTGATTCTGTAGCAATCCATTCGTTATTCTGTCTTACTATCATTATGGCTTTATGGCAAGTAACGCCGACCCGTGCCTATGTATCGTTCAACGATTTTTAGTGAATGCCAACGATATCTTGAAAGTCATATGAATCATCTTTCGAACCCATTTCTATTTGGATTTAAAATTTCATTGTTGGATGTGATCCACTATAACAACGTCTCAGAAACCGTCAACCAAAACTGTTAACATATGTCAGCATAGGTTTTTTCAGTTTTAAGTGATTCTGGTTTGCTTGCCATCTATCTATCTATGTGCTACGCGTACAAGCCGCACCAATGGAGCTAAAGGGCTGAAAATTTAAACATTTACTCCTTATTATGTCTAGATAATTCTTTTTTTGAAAATTCCCTTCAAAATTAGTCTTTTTAGGGGGGTCAATTTGCAATGTAAGTTTATGCTAAATTGTCCGATAGCGTTCACTTTTTTCACGGACCTTTTGTGATCACCGCCCAACAAAAGGCGAGAGAAGTAACCCTTTCATTGATCACCCCTTTTTTCCAATTTATGAATTGATCACCACCAACACGGCATGCTGCCAAAAGATGTTGGTCGTGTGACGGTTTCTATTGAGTGACTAACCAGACTCTTTTGATTTTGAATTATATATTCACACTAATAATCTAATATAACAGAGTATACAATAACAAATGCAGTCGACACGAATTACATCTAGTTCTTAGTTCAAGAGACACACTTTGTCTAATTTGTGTCTTAAAGCCTTTGAATTCGAAAGAGAGAAAACCTATTTGTTTTCGTTAGTTCTTTACTTATGAATATTCAAAACAACGTGGCGCCTTCAAACCTACGGGTCATTTGGTGCACAAAATCCTCAGATCTCACAATTAACATAATGTCACACAAATACATAATATGATAGGCCTACGGCAGAGACAAAGAGTCTAATATATTTCTGTTGAATAAGATAAGAACATGTTTTCTGCACACGACTGTGTCAGCCAATCAAACGCTAGGGACAAAGGGGTTGTCGCGTGGAAGGAAAGAGCTAAAAGACTATGGGAGATCTTAAAAGAAAACTTAGAGAAAAGGAGACAGTTTTATTAATCAGTTAATTAATTCGATCTAAATGATTTAAGAAGCTATCAGTAAATAATCTCTACGATGATCGGAGATCTGTATGCGTGTTTGTAGGTTTGTTAACGCAACAAAGCAAACACAGCATATCGTAGAGCAACCTTTGTTAGCACAAGACCGGCAAAATGCTCTAACCTGAAGAATAAAGCAATTTGCAGTCCAATCGGGCCGCTGATTTCCTAGTAATTAATTTAATTATGTATCAATTGACAAAAGATGACTACCAAAGGGAGATAACTCCAGGTCGATTAATAACAGGAATAAACACATAATTATAATATAGATTCTATAAATGGGAAGTGGCTGGACATCAAGCTTAATGTCCGGCGAATGCAGCTTTTAAAGGAGCGAAGTGAAATTGGCAAAGGCACCTAGTGTGAAACGATGGGAGATCAAGCTATATTTTCCAGACCGTTCCTAGAGTATTGAGTTCTACCCTTATTGAGGCCTTATGACGAAAAGGGTGCCTACCATAAAGTGATGGCGAACAATCTAGTGTCTCAAACATTGGATCCATTCTCTTTATCGAAGTCAATGCCACTGGATTTTGTTTTGCTATTTGAAGGAACTTATTAATATTAGCATAAATCACCCGATACGACAAACTGAGTAAATCATGATGCCTGAAATCCTCACCTGGTAGTTACACGACATTATAGGACATGTTTCTTCTATGAATTTTTATTTTTTTTAAGAGAGCTTTTGTTTGACTTTACCGTGACCAACATTTCTTAAATACGCCTGCTTTTTTAAAAAGATTTTTTACTAATTATTAAAAAATAGCATTGACTCATTTTCCCCCCAAAGTGACTGTATATAGAAACGAGCGGGGATCCCCGCACGGAGCACGTTTCTTTATTCACATTTAAAATTTAGACCACTCGTTTAGCAGTCGTTCACACCGGCGCCGGGAAAATATAAGTTCTCAACTAATAAATGTCTTTATAATTAACATATTCTGTCGGATCAAAAAGTATCCATCATTTGATTTCATACTGTCGACATATTATTATTGTTATTGTTATTGTTATTGTTATTATTATTGTTGTAGTAGTAGTAGTAGTAGTAGTAGTAGTAGTAGTAGTAGTAGTAGTAGTAGTAGTAGATACAACGTTTCGGCTGTGTAGCCTCCGGTCTTTGTGTCTGATCTTTTATTAGTTGAGTCGTGTGTTATTTTGTGCATGTGAAGCCATTTATGCTCGTTCCTGCTGAAACAGAGTATATATGGATTCCACCACCCTATACAGGGATTGAACTCATGATCACCAGGTAAATGCAATACCCAATCAATGCATTTTATCACTGAAAATACCGTCCCGAATATAATATGCAGTATTTTAAATCTAATGTCAGATGGTTTGACATTCGTTATCACGCCGGGTTCGTACAGTTCTGATAATTTCTGACTTTTGAGATGAGGTTGCATATACACATGTGAAGATAATGTCGCGCCAATCTACTAAAAGAAGAGTGCCTGTCTGCCTTTTAAAAAGGCATTTGAAATCTCGGCTTTTACTTGGGCACGAACACCGAACACTGGCACCAATGAGAAATACACAACTATCTCAACCAACCA
>VCCN01005116.1:1248151-1259346 GCA_006491835.1 Architeuthis dux | reverse complement strand
TATCTATCTATCTATCAGTCTATCTATATTTATCTCAGCCTGTTCGGCTCTAACCAGCTATTTATCTATTGTCAAACTCCAGGACAAAGTCAGAGTTTACTTTCCTATTTAATAGAAACAAGAATAATCCTCACCAAAATAGGGGAATAAACTATATGTTAAAAACTGTTTTAGCTTCTTTAAAAACGAACGCAAACTTACGTCACACTTTGAATACGAGAATTGATTTTTAAAAAAGAACCAAAAGATAGTCTTGTATTACGTCATTAAAAAGTTATGTTCGATATGTCGACTTGTCAGATAGTCAGTAACAGCCATCGCTGCTAGAGAAGCTTAGCGCATCTAAAAAGCAACCCGCGCAGATATCGAATGATCTTTTCCAAAGCTCACCGATCCAGGCCCGTTCAAAGCTATGAATAGGTCCAGCCCAGATGGGAAATGTAGGACCCATTTCAAAATGCTCACTATTGTAATTAGTACTAAATACATATGATTTATATATTGCTACACACATGTACAGTGCACCACAAAACTTTAAAATTGTCTGAAATAAATGAATTACTTTGATTTTCTAGGTTGGTCATTTACAAACACTGTGGTCATTTAAAACACTGTCCAATAGTAAACAATTGGGCAGTGGTCATGAGTTGAGAAATTCGAACTGGATTTGAATCATTGAACATTTTCATTGCCACTAAACTTTAAACTCGTTGACAATTGACGTGATATAAAAGGTTCAAAGTTCAATTTATCGGTTTCTGTTGTTATTAAAAACGGTGTCAAGTCAACACAGTATGGGAAAGAGACCAAAGCTGTCCGATTACGAACGCGGTAGGATTGTTGAACTTCGATATCAGGGGCTTTCACAACTGGACGAATTAATCGATCTTAGAGAGTGGTGAACATCTTTTGGGGTGATCCAGAAAGTTATGGAACCGAGAACATAGGTATTAGATCCAAGAAGATGTGCGAATGAAAGGGCAGTTATTAGAGCGCTACAACAAATCCCCAATCGGTTCATGGCTCGTCTGAAGACAGAAAAAGGGGTTCAAGTACACAAAGAGACCACTAGACGCACAATTAAGAAGTCAGGATTATGTCACAGATTTTGCAGCGTCTAGCTCTGAAAATAATCCACAAACAATGCCGACTCGAATTTGCAATAAGGAATGGCGGAGGGTCCTCTTCATAGACGAGAAGAAATTCAACTTTAATGGCCCAGATGGCCTTCAGTATTATTGACATGACCAACGATTACCAAAGGAAAGCTTTTCGAATCCTAATAGTGAAGATGGTGGGCTCATTGTGTGGGGTGTTGTAGGATACAGTGGGAAGATGGCACTCTAGTTCGTTGACAGGCGGCTAAACGCAGCATGATACATGGATATGCTAAGAAATAAGAATTTTATAGCAGAAGGTGTTCGGATTGGCGACCCACAGTTCATGTTTAAGCAGGATAATGCTCTTATTCATGCTGTAAGAGTCATGCAACGATTTCTTCAAGAGCAAGGTATTATCCAGCTATAAGAATTAATTGTTTAAAGATTCGTCCAAGATGTTTTGTAATTGTTTTTAAAATAAATCGTCGGCTTCACGAATATTTAATTGAATTTGCAGCTTTTTAAAAGTGTTTGTTCGTTTTGAATTTTAAAAAATTGAAAAAAGACGCCAAAGTTGTCTGTGACGTCACCATTTTGTAAAATTAGAGTATTCTGGCATCTTGTTTTTTTTTCAGTCTCAGAACTTGCTAGAACTATGAACACGTGACTTTTGTATTTTTATTATAGCCAATCGGCAACTCGTGTATCTGGTATAGGCCAACCGGAGGTCACCAGAGATTATTTCATAAAACACCTGGCGTAGTTTTAACTGCTAATGGTCGAACCAAATTTGTTACCTGAACTCAAGCAGCTATTGCTTAGATGTTTCTTCCCGAGTACAAACGCATAGACGTTTGGAAGCATGTGTTACCTTTCTTCTTAGCCGCTTAAATTGAAATGTTTATACAACTTTCTTTAGACGATCCGTAAAAGAATGGCCCGTAAAGGGTTAAAATGCAGTCCTAAATTCATAAATATGGTAATTTAGTTCTCATGGTGTTCCTCTTGTTTGGGCTGTCCTATAACAGTACATGTTTGTACACAGAGATAAGTACAAAACCCAATATTCCATTAATAGACGCCCATACCTTTCATTTGAGACCGGATTCATTTTGTTCCACCGCCGGGACGGGTAAGTCATTTTTTCACCCCCTTGGACGCTGCACTATATGGGGATGGTTGGTAAGGAAGGGTTTTGAAGGTGGCACGTTAATCCGGTGCAGGAACTCAAAACTACCATCTTAGCAGCTTGGAATGAGGTGACTGATGAATTCCTTGATCGTTTCGTTCAAATCTTACCAGATCGGATTTTTTCAAATAATAAACAGTAACGATGATACAACAAAGTATTGAAAATAACATTTTTCTGCAAAGAATCCAATAGAATTCCCAATAAAACAATGAAATTAGCAGTGAGTTTAAAGATTTGTGGAACTTGTTAGAAACCATCAATCAAAACTGTCACCAAAACTGTCAAAATAGGTTTCTTCAGTTTTTGAGTTGGCTGGCTGGCTATGTATGTATGTATCATGCGTACAGGCCGCACCAATAGAGCTAGAGGGCTGACCATTTCAACATTTACACCTTATTATGTCTAGAACAAACTTTTCTTTTTTTTAAATTCCCCCTAAATAAGTTTTTAGTGGGGGGTGGGGCTCAATTTACAATGTAGGTTTGCGATAAAATGATCCCTTAGTTTGTGTCCGCTTGTTGTTTTGGAAAATTCAGACTTTGTTAGTGATCACTTCCCAACAAAGGGTTGTCTGACATTCTTGCAACATGGCCATTTAAGATTTTTAATGGATTATATGATATATCTGACTCCTGTTTTACTCTAATATAATGTGCAGTCTTGTGATCCCTTCATGTGACGCCAAGCAGTATCCTCTTTTGTGCACGTTGCATGGTTCTTAGTCTGAGATCCAATCTTTTGGTTAGGTTCCATGTCTCAGCTCCATATGTGACTATGTGAATAAAAACGTTTTGATCAAATGTTGGTCGGATTTTAATGTTAAAGACGGTCGGACTACAGGACTTCTACCCGTAGAATGAATTGATGAGAACATAATGGAGGTCGGACCACCGGATTTGAAACTCGGCTCATAATTCTTAATGTCCCTTTATTACAATTGCATAATATGTAATTAGAAATTAATCACCTCATTAACAAACATATCCTCGTTCTATTTTTCTTTCAATTGTTATTATCCCCCCTCTCTCTCTCTCTCTCTCTCTCTCTCTCTCTCTCTCTCTCTCTCTGTGTGTAGTTATCTCTTTGACACACACATAAAGTAACACACAATAACCGACACTTTCTTAAGATACCATATGGTGTGTTTATTATCTTTTTATTACTACCAGCATTAGTATTTAGCTTTAGCGAGATTTCAATTCGTTTTCTTTAACCTCGTTCCAAACAGATTGCTTTTTCACAGATTTAAAATGGCGATCCAACCAAATAGGAAACAACCTATTGAAGACGTGCTGACCCAACAAGCCATTTCTATTATTACCTTCGCCCCCCCCCCCCAATATCATTTAACGCCAAGATTCTGATCCCTTTTAAGGCGTGGCGCCTTAAAAGGGATCAGAATCATTCGGGGCTTATCGCCGCTTGATGTGGGCACGGGGACAGAGCTTAATTTTTCTTTCTTTCTTTTTTTCTGGTTTGCTCTCCTCTCTTATCCCTTTTTCCTTTCCTAATATTGGAATTGCAATTTAATGAATTTTCGGCACAATGTGGAGAAGGTGGTCTCGATTGTAAATTGTAAAGTTCCACACCCACGCTCACTCGATGTTAAAAACGGCGTAGAAATAAAAAGAAATAGGAGAATTAATGACAAGAATAACAGAAGTAAATACAACAATTATATTGTTATTGCTTTGAATAAATTAAATTGTTAATTTTTTTTCAATTGTTCGCCGTTTTCAACATCGAGTGAGAGGTGTATGAAACTTTACAATCGGGGCCACCTTCTCTACATTTGGCCGAATTTTCATATATGTAATTAAAAAAAATAGTTGTTCGCCTGCTGAGGTAACGTATTTGATGGCATATGAGAGCCCCCCACCCCCTTATTTCAGCAAGGAATATTAAGAAGAAAATACGGATTTCATTGAATTCCTCTCATTTATCACTCAGTTTGTCAACACTTCCTAAAGTTCTGGCCTACTTCTCCGCTCAAATCAACACCGACAACTGAAAGCCGATTTCTCGGCGCACGACTGCTAGACGCAAGGATAACTCGGCACACGATAACTCAGCGCAAGGACCAACAAATACAAACTATGATATTAAAACAATTTATTGAGATACAATTAAAATTGAAAATCAATTTTCAAGATTCTGACTTTTTACCTAAGCTCACTTCAAACGTCGAACTCGCAATTACCGTATTTGATGGCATATAAGCCTCCCCCTTTTTTTCTGCAAAAAATGTCTCAAAGGGTAAAGTAACCTCAGATATTATAAGGTATTATTTATGATCAAAATCTACAGCTTTGAAACTCTGATGCCAAAAAATATTTTTTCGTAGTGGTGTACTCATCTTTGGACGGCAACATATTCATATTTTTGGTAACAGAGTTTCAATGCTGTAGAGTTTGGTCATAAATAATACTTGATAATATCTGTTTTTATTGTGTAATGTTCCACTAGAAATAATAAAATCCTGCTATATTTGGTCCAGAAAAAAATTAACTTTCTATAATATAGTCGTAGGTTGTACTTATTTATGGGCGATACTGTATGTAAATAGATTTGAAGGGTTTTGTCCTTGTAATTCGAATAATGTTTGTCTAAAACTGAAATCGATCAATACAATTTCGTTTCAACACTTAATATATCTGACAGATTTTCTTTTATCAATCTGTAAAGTCTGTTGTTGGACATAGGCCTCCCCAAAGGTCAGTAAGTGTAAGACATACCTGGCCCGTGACGTGTTGGCTGGTGGGAAGAGATGGATTCGTGCTTTTCCCAGGGGCATTAGTGCAAATTGAATGCAAACTGTTTCAGCCGGGGTTTGAACTCGGCTCGCCGGTGTCATTTTCCGTGGAGTTAACCACTCGGCCACACACATCTCCCTTCTGGTAGATATCAAAAAGAAGAAAAAAAAGAGATTAAAGACATACGCTCAATAACAAAACAAACTAGCATTCCAAGTGAAATTATGAATCACCGCCACCCATATAGGCTGTGTTGAGGGTGATCATTTAAAAAGTTGGAAAAACGGGTGATCAATGAATAAGTTACTTCTCTCGTCCTTTGTTGGGCTGTGATCACTAAAAAAAGGGATGAAAAAAAAACAACGGGCACAAACTAGTGACCAAATTAGCATAAACTCACATTGCATATTGAACTCTCCTCTAAAAACATATCTAGGAGGGGAATTTTCAAAAGACAAAAATAATTTTCCCTACTAATTGAGGGGAGTGTGTGTTCAAAGTTTCTACTATGAATAGTTAGGGCTGGGCGAGGTATGGATACATAGATAGATACATAGATACATATAAATGTCAGAACAAATGAATAACCTAAACCCAACAATAAACCAGTGTTGCGAGTAGCGGTAATTAAAAAAAACTGAACCCGAGAAAAAATGCAATGAAGCCTGGACACAAAAGAGGGGAGCGACAAATACATTTAAAAATGATTAAATGTCTAAAAAGAAAAAAAAAGTATATAGAATTGCAATAAAAGCGGGTGGATTAGTTTCGCAAACATGCGGGTATCACTAAACACCCTTTACAAAACCCGAACTAACCCCGCCGCTTTAAAAAAAATCAAATGTTCAATCAAATGTAAATACGGACAATGGAACTAAATATGAGCCGGCTAATAAAAGAACAAAAAGTACAAGATCGGCTAAAGTTAATTGTGTCTGTACATCTGCTAAAACAGGGGTCGGCACACTTTTTTGGAGGCGGGCCGAATTAGAAAAGATTTTATGTTTTACGGACCAAAGCAATACAAATTGAAACAATGATCATATAAGACTATCGTAACAAATCTTTATCGAAATAAAATTTAATTACTTTAATATTCTAATTATAGGAGTTTATACCTACATAAACTTCCATGCACAATCAATCAATGACACCTATGACATTTTTGGGTAAAAACATACTGTCAAATTGTGGTTCTAATTTAGCCAGTATATTAATAGAACAGCAGGGATGCGTTGTGTTAAAACAGTTTTAGCTATAAAACATTGATTCATTTGAGGCAACTGCAAAAATAAGACTTCTACTGTATTTTTTAGATACTGAATTTATTGTTCGCTAACCAAGGATAAATTTTGAAAAAGAAACAAAGAAGTTTTGTATGCAACGTTCTATGAAGTCGGCGAGCGGGATGAAATGTGCTGTATTTGGCCCGTGGGCTGTAAGTAGCCGTCCTCTGTGCAACAAAAAATAATAATAAAACCAGCATTACCCATTTGAAAAACGAGAATTAATTCTGGACAATGAAGACGCATAAAAATCAATTATTTGTTGCTAATGCTAACAGTTTTGTTTTTTTATTGACAAAACGTTACAACTCCTATGTTACATCTACAGCTACAGCTAAGATTCTATTAAGATCACTTCAGTGATGAATACTGTTCTTTTTTGTGTATAAGACACACTTTGTTGTATAATACGTACCCTACTCTCAGATTTGTCTTTAAGACCAATATAGTGATATAATCCTCGCCTTGGAGTAGTGGTTAGCAACCAGAGAATTTTGTTATGAAACTGTATCACTATAAATTAAATAAATAAATAAAAATATTACTTATTCTTTCAAAAATTCTATTGTATCACTATAAATTATATAAATTAAAATATTATTTATTTTATTTTAAATATTACTTATTTTATTACTATGAATAAAATAAATTAAAATATTAATTATTTTATTTAGAAAGAGGGGATAAAAGGAAGTTAGGTAATTTACTGAAGGGGTAAGAAGAGAGGGGGGATAGATAGTTTAATAAGAAGGTAGGAAGATAGGAGAAGAAAGAAAGTTAGGTAGGAAGAGAGGGGGGAAGATGTTAGGTTGGTTAATAAGAGGATGTGAAAGGAGAGGGCAGGTAGTTTACTACTGAGGTGGTAGGAGAATTTTCGCATGTGAAATCAATCCATGTTTGTATAACATTTAGATATAAAACATGGACCGGCAAAGAAGATTGGAAGGGATAAGGGAGAGGGTGAGCGAAGAGCAGAAGCATGTGATAATCGATAATCTTAGTTGTCAACACCGTGAAATTTCCATGGGTCCATGAGAATCGAGCTCACTCCACAAGGGTAATTGTTAAGTTTAGATTAACTTGACACAAGGCCATTGTTGTGGGGCACCCAATTGGGATCGAACTCACCCTTCTAGTGCATTGTTTTTTTTTGTCTGAGCTTTTGTCTGTTATTAATTATTTTTTTTTAATTCCATCGTTAAACAGACAGCTCACAATATTCCATTAAGTGCTTTATTGCTCGTAACATGTCATAAAACCTGTTTTATATCATCTCAGGCTATAAAAATGACATTATTCGTTTAAAACTATTACCCCGAATTATAGCTCTATACATTAGCTATGTTACTCAGTATTACAAATGTATCATTTTTAGCAGGATTGAACATTAACCCTCCCGCTAAAGCTGAGTATTACACCATGCAACGCGATTTTTATCCTGAATCACAGTGTGGATTCAGGACGGGAAGATCAACAATCAACATGATCTTTTCACTAAGGCAGCTGCAGAAGATGTTCCCTGGGCAAAGGAATGAGAAGTTCCCTGAGCAAAGGCAGAATATGTTCCCTGAGCAAAGGCAGGAGAAGTTCCCTGTGCAAAGGTAGGAGAAGTTCCCTGGCCAAAGGCAGGAGAAGTTCCCTGAGCAAAGGCAGGAGATGTTCCCTGGGCAAAGGCAGGGGAAGTTCCCTGAGCAAAGGCAGGAGAGGTTCCCTGAGTAAAGGCAGGAGATGTTCCCTGGGCAAAGGCAGGAGATGTTCCCTGGGCAAAGGCAGGAGAAGATCCCTGAGAAAAAGCAGCCACTGTACATCGCTTTTATTACGACTTGGTCAGCAGGACAGGCCGGTTTACTCTGCCACAGAAGATTGGGGATGATCATATCCTTTCATGAAGACATGCAAGTTGTTTTCCAGTATGACTCTTCTTCGGATCCCTACCAAATCAGGTGTATCAGTTTCTGTTCTGATTATTCTTTTTTAGTTCGAAAATTCATATTCAAACATTTGGTGCCAGATGTCTTTTGAAAGATTAGACTTATAGGCTGGAAAGCATTCGGTATTAATAGAGATATTTTGAAGAGCACCTTAGCAGTGTGCTTAAAGCGTAAAGTATACAACGATTGCATAATACCAGCCGTGAATTACGGATGCGAGACCTGGAAATTAACAACTTAGAATCACACAGAGAGCTGTGGAAAGAGCAATGCTAGGGATAACTCTAAGTGATAGAAAAAGATCGACATGGATCAGAGGGAGGACTAGAGTGAAGGATATTATACAAATAATTACGCAGCGAAAATGGAAATGGGCTGGTCACCTAGCAAGAAAAGATAACAATATATGGGCAAAAGACTAACTGATGGGACAGTAAACGCAGACATGGCAGAGGTTAGCACAATCTAGGTCGTCATGGAAGGAGATGGGAAAGGCCTTTGTCCAGCATGGACACATGATAGCTTATGATGATGATGACGATGATGGTGATAATATTTGGAGAAGAGGGCGAGGCATCTGATAGCTTGTTCCAGATAGGGGCGGATCTGTTTGAGAAGAAGTGTTTTCTGACCCCGGTGGCTGTTTGAAATGTGTTGTTAATTTTAATGTTTTTTATTCTATATGTACACCAAGGTCTTTCTCTACACTCACGGTTTCTAGAGTAAAGTAAGCTCGATCCTCTGTCGTCATGATGTATTGGTGCATAAGGCTATGTTTGCTTACATGCATCACTTTGCATCACTTTGCATTTGAATGGTCTCAAGTTTCAAGCCGCATGAGATAGTCAATGCCACTTCTTCTGTTGGTACTGGTAGATATAGGTACCATCTGCAAATAGACTTATTATTGACTTTACTTCCATAAGTAGGTCGTTCACAAACGACGAGAAGAGTATTGGACCCAGAATAGATCCGTGTGGCACTCCATAGAGCACGCTGGACCATCCATAGTCGCATCCGTTTACTGTTACCTTCTGTCATCTGTTGGATGGAGAAGACTCGACCCACTGCACCGCACTTGACCTCAAAGCTCTACATTTGGCCTATTAAACGGACACAATCAAAAGCTTTTCGATAGTCGAGGTACAGAATGTTTACTGGTATGTTAGACTTAGAGCATCTGTCCATATGTTCATGGCTTCTAGCAAGTTTGTCGTCACACTTTTCCCACTTCCCACCGTGCTGTTGTTTGTCTGTTTTGATGTGTTTAATGATCTGGCTCACTATGATCTTACAAATCTCAGATGTCAAACTGATGGTCCTGTAGTTGTCGTTCCTGTCTCCTTCCTTGTAGATGGGGGTTATGCTGTCTTCTCTCCAATTGGTAGCTCTCCTGACTTTATAAGAAATTATACAGTGTCGTGAGTGGAACAGCCATTTTAGTAGTTAATTCTTTGAGGACTCTTGGGTGAGTTTCATCAATACCAGCAGACTTATTTGGGAGTAACTCGTGTAACTCTTTCCTTACATCGTTCTCTGTTACGATTAAATGTCTCAGTGCATTGGTTGCTAATTCTTTCTGGGGCATGTTGGCTATGTTAGGTCTTCCTTGGTAAATGCATCGTAGGACTGCTCATTCATGAATTCTGCTATTGCTGCATCAGTAGTGATGAGTGTACGATCTTTGTTCTTGGGATTCGGGATTTTTGCTTCTGACTTTGTTGGATAGTTTTATAGACCTCCATACGCACTTTGAGTTTTTCCTGCATTCTTTGGCCAACTTCCTCTCAAATTTGTTCCTGGCCTTTTTCACGGCATTACTTGCTTATATATTTCTTAAAATCATCATCTTGTTTAGTATTTAAGAATCTAATCCAGATAGAATATGTCCGTTCAACCTTCCTGAGAGCATATTTGTTTAACCATATGGGTTTCTTCATCTCTCCAGCAGTCGCAGTAGTTAGTTGTTGTAAATTTCCTCTATGATGTCCATACACTGTTGGGTTCATTTATCTTTAGACATCTCATTCCAGTCATGGTTGAAGAATGTTTTCATTTTTTCATAGTCACCATGTAGTTCACTTTGGTAGAGATATGTGGTTTCATGTTGGAGTTAATGCTACATGTAATTGTCACATGATCACTTGCACCTACAGGTAGGCAGTACTGAAGACCTGTTATATCCTGTTCAGATGATGAACATGTGAGGTCGTCACAGGTAGCACGTTGGCCTGTTAAGTGTTGGTGTAGAAACATGCACTCAATAAAAGTGTATTCTGGGGCCATATCATTGATCAGTACTGGTAGTTGTCGTTCTGGAGCCCACTTAATCCTGTTTAGTTCCCGGCTATTATCTTATGTTGATAGCCTGGAAGGGTGGCTGCTGTCCTGAAGCGATTCTGTAGCTCCGTGTCGTAGGTTGCTGCTCTATCGGAGAACGACTTCTCTATATATACATATGATCAGTAACTTAATGTTATCTACACCAGTTATGTTGACACATACTGCATCATTGAATCTGTAACCGTCAATGTTCATAGTTACTGATTTGAACTTGTTATTTACGTATATGCACGAGCCTCTGGTGTCCGCAGCATCCAAATCACTTATATGCAGGGTGTATCCGATTATCTGCAGATTTTTAGCATCAGGTAATTGACCATGTTTTCGTTTAAATTTACTCGTATGTTGTGTAGCTGTGACTTTGACCTTTCGTATGAAACAAACTGCATCACGCCACGTTGCTTAGTATTTGAGCAACACGCACTACACACACGCTCATTCTAGCACGTGTAGCTCAAATACTAACCAACGTTGCACGATGCAGTTTGTTGTATACGAATGGTCAAAGTCACTGCTACACAACATAACCGACATGCTAAAACGCATAGTTTGTGCGCTGTTTTATCAGTTCGGTTTCTTTGTGGACAGCC
>VCCN01005116.1:1218190-1228792 GCA_006491835.1 Architeuthis dux | reverse complement strand
CAATGTAAGTTTATGCTAAATTGGTCCCTAGTTTGTGTCCGGATGAGTTCAGGCTTGAATTTTGAAAATTCAGAGAAGTAATTTATTCATTGATCTACCTTTTTCCAAATTGTAATTGATCACCCCCAACACAGCATACTGCCAAAAGACGGTGGTCACCAGACGGTTTCTATTGAGTGACTAATCAGACCTTTTTATTTATTTATTTGTATGATAAAGAAAAGAAAAAATTCACTTTTTTTACACGTTTACTTTTCATTTTGATTCGGCAATTTATTCCCGGGTAGAATGTTAGATTAAGGACTTCATACCCTCAAAAGGGTGTGCAGGGTGGCCGGGCTGTCAACGGTAAAGAGAATGGACTTCATACCTGCAAGACATTTCTTTTTTCTTGTTATCCAATAATGATAGAATTGTATTCTTCGTACTGCTAAAATCTGTTTTCTTATTCTATAGTGTTTTTTCTCAGCAGTTGTCTGCATCACTCAGTCGCGTGATAAAACTTGTGTTGCATTCACTGTTGGGTAATCACGCGCAATTGACAGAAGGACTTTGCTGAGTGTCCATCTTGAAAATCTTTTTCGCGTTTTTGAGGATAGTAAACAAAGGTGGAGCAATAAAGCGGTGAAAATGGCAGGAGAAATGGTAGCAAAACCAGAAACGCTAACAAAAAAGGCTTTTACTTTTTTATAGTCCTCTCAGATGAGTGTAATGGTTAACAGATATGTCCCACGCGCAGAAGGTCCCGGGTTCGATTATCGGTAAAACTCTTCATTAGGACAAATTTACCTCTGCTCTCAGCAGCTAATTTAGTACACTCTAAGCCGTGTAATTTGGGTGGAAGTATCCCTTCGGTGGACTTACACCCTGCTATTAATCCTGGTTATAAAAAACTTGTAACAATGAAGTCCTGGTCTCGTCCGGACTTGAAACTTGCAAAGATCACAAAGTTGACTCATGGAACGGAAACCGGGACTTCGTCACCGACCGTTCATACTCCACTGGGAGTTGTCTCTTAAGAAACGGATGCTTTACTAACTTTTTTGTTGGATGGACCTTTGATATATTTTCCCAGCTTATTCAATGTTCATACACTGACAGACATACTGGAATGAGAGTAACGTCCCTTGCTAGATCTCCACACAAGAATACCGTATTTACTCGAGTACAATGTGATCTCGAATATAATGCGACCCCCACTTTTTGTAGCAAGAAATCAGTAATCTGTATATATACTATTATTTTTACACTCGAGTAAAACTCTTCAGGATAAAGCGGAGAAAATGGCAGGATACATGGTAGCAAAACCAGAAACGCTAACAAAAAAAACTGTATACTATTTTTGAAGGCTTTTACTTTTCTATAGTCCTCCCAGGTGAGTGTAATGGTTAGCAGATATGCCCCACGCGCAGAAGGTCCCGGCTTCGATTCCCGGTAAAACTAGTGGTCTGACTTTCAGGCTTGTTGTATTAATGTTAATCTTTGGTCCAGATTCTGTTAATATTGTAGCTGTATTAGTAAGTTAGAATAAACCTTTTGCAATGTATCGGATACTTGTTGTACTCATTGTATTTATATGATTTCAGGCCCAAGCATCCCCGGAATCCAATGATGGTATGTGAGTAGGACTTAGTTATTGAAATACTTTAAGGTAATATAAGCCTACATCTTGGTGATGAGGTCTGATGTGAGGAGTCATCTGAATGGATCGTGTGCGTATTTCTCTTTTTGTTGTTATGTTTTCGTTTTTAGATGCGTGAGCATCTCTAGTACCGATGACCATTACTGACTGGCAGATAGGATGACATACCGAAACACTTACACCACCTCTTGTTTCCTCCACCCCTTCTATATATGTCTGAAAGTGCAAGGGAGATAACTCGTGTTAACTGCGTTTTTGAGAATAACATGGCAACCTATGAGATTGAACTGGAGCATCTATGGTCTGACTTTCAGGCTTGTTTTCTACTGTTACATGATGGGGTTTGGGAGTTTCCCCCATATACGCAAACGAATTGTGTACATAACGCGTGTGCATACCATATCCGTAGATAGAGGGATGAAGGATTGAAGATCTATCCCGAACTGCGTCACTGTATGTATAACGAGCGTATGGACTGCTCGTTTGCTTTTGGTTCTGGTTGTGTGTTGAACCGATGTCTATAGTTGGACTGGTTGGTGTAGCTGGGACTTGATGCATTGGGTGTCGTAACGGTGTGTATCTGCTCTGCTGGGTGCTGTTGTTGCTGCAAGGAACTTAATGATCAAACGACTTTTCCACTCACAAATGAAAACACGGAGTTCAAAATTATACATACATATGTTTATTCGACTGGCTTACAATAGTGTTGGCTGGGTTAACCGTTTATTTCAAAGCTTGTCAAAGGAATCATAACATTTGTAACTATGGATAACTGCCTAATTCATTAAAGGCTACACAGCACTGTTTACTAAAGACGTCAATCAAACTATTGACTGGTTAACTACTGCTCACTATTACTGTTGTTAAGATCGTTTCCCAACTGAGGGAGTCGCATCTCACATCTGAGATACGGCGGGCAGCATTTCACGTGTGTCCTTGGCCCCTCCCGCACCCACGGGGCGGCGGACGGAGTCGTACCGACACGTACCTATAAAAGGCCCGACCGAAAACTGACCTCTTAGTTCATTTGTCTCCTATATTTATACCTGAAATTATTTTTCAATCACAAACCAATGACATCATTCATATTATGTAGGACGTGGCCAATATTTCATCATGCCATGGCTTTTGTTTGCGCTGGGCTTACAGATTCCTATTAACATTTAACATTGTTTACCAATTGTAAATTCATATTTCACCGTTTAACATTCCATAGCGATTATTTTGAAATTCCACATGTTGGCCTATTAATCATACAGGGATGGCGTGGTAAGGCCGGACTTTTATTTCTAAGTACTTAAATAACATTTTCTACACCGAGACAATTCTATGTATGCATCTATCTTTCTATTTATCGCTCTATCTATCTAGTCTTCCATTCTTCTATGGTACACTACGATAGTGCGCGTAATAGGTTTTTAGGGTGTGTGGTGGGCGGCGAGTTCAATTCAAAATGTAAGTTTATGCTAGACTGGTCACTTAGTGTGTGTTTACGCTTGTTTGTTTTGAAAATTCAGACCTTTTAAGAGATCACTGCCCAACAAACGATGAGAGAGGTAACTTATTAATTGATCACCCCAAACACGGCATGCTACCAAAAGACGTTGGTCACGTGATAGTTTCTATTGAGTGACTAACCAGTTCTGTTTTTACTTCTTTTTCTCTTTCTTCACTCATCTCTTTATTTTCAGTTTTATAATCTATTTGCGTTTTTCTTCCTCTCATCCTCTTCTTTTTCGTGTTATTCTTTCTCTTTCTCTTTCTTCCTTCACTGCCTTTTGGGCTTTCCTTCTTTCTCTTTTGTATTATCTTCCTTCTTATTCTCTTCACTCTTGTATTCTTCTTTCTGATTATTTACCTTCTTTTTCTTTTTCTTAATTCTTTCGTCTTTTGTCTGTCTCCTTCTCCATCATCAATATATTCTTATGATTCTCCATCACGGGAAGCCATTAATGTAACGATATAGACAGTTTTGATAACTAAACAAGAACAGACTCTATTCAAAACCTGCAACGTTGTTTACACAATTGTTGACATTTCTTTCTGACATTATTGACAAAATTAAGAATTTCATTAACAATTCCAACAAAATTATAGAATTTGAGAGTTTGACTGAAGTGAAATTGGGTCTGAAAGAAAGTGAATGTGGCTCTCATAAACCTGGCGACTCTTCTCCTCACACAGTCTCCTTCCTCTTCGCTTCACAAGCAGCAAGCAGCTTCTTTTGTTTTCCACTCTCTCATTAAAGTACCTAATCTGTCTTCGCAAGCAGCTTTCAAACCTTTTCAATTTGGTCTGAAAGAAAATGTGGCTCTCATAGACCTGGCGACTTTCCTCCTCCCATACTCACCTTCCTCCTCTCCCTTCTTCTCCGCTTCGCATGCAGTTCTTTCTTTTCCCATCCTTCTATAAGTAGCTAACCCGTCTTCACAAGCAGAAGGCGGTCTTTCTCTGCCCCCCCTCTCTCTTTCAACCTTTTTCAATTTAATCTGAAAGAAAATGAATTTGGCTCTCATACCACCCCCTCTCTATCCCTCTCTATGGGTCTTGTTTCCCATCACTGTCTCTATGAATGCTTTCAACCTTTTTCGATTTGGTCTGAAAGAAACTTTGGTTCTCATAGACCTGGCGATGTTCGTCGCAGGTAACAACCAGATGACAAGGTTGGGACACTGATTAGTTAACGATTTCCTTTTAAGGAAAACGTCACGTGGACCCGTGAACGTAGGCTGGCAAAACATGAATATCGTCAAGTCAGAAGTCAGAAGATATGAGTGGAAAACTGTTTATTGATGTGAGATGTCGGGGATTTATCGTCAATTCAACTTCGAATTACCTAACTAAAACTGGTAAGTATTATATCAGAAATGAGGCTGTGTATTAAGAGGTTCTAAGATATACTAAAGGCTCAGTACCGGATTAACTATGTAGCAAAAGTAGCATATGCTACGGACCCCGCACTTTCATGGACCCCGCTCTAAATGCTTGCAAGCTATCACTTTTGATTCAGTAATTCTGCACTTGCTCTATTACTATAGTACTATACTGCCCTCAACTTTTATGAACGACTGGGTGTTTAAGATTAGCGATCTTAGTCAATTATCACCTTTAATTGGAGTTATTAATTTAGTACAGTAATTAATGAGAGTCTGGTATCTATGAGATACATATACAACACATACATATGAAGGTATTTGAAACTCATGACATAGCCGCTGCACAAAGATCAAAATGAAAACAAAGTAATACTATTAGTGAAATGTCAGACATAGTTATCATATTATCTGGCTGTGTAGCAAATGGAAAATCTAATTATTTTGCAACTAAACATTCACGTGTTTCATGTATTTTTTTTAAAAATGTGGGGTCCCTTTATAACATAATCTACAGCCCCCCCCCCACTAGCATAATCCGGTCATACAAAGGCTGCAATCTGCATGAATCTGGAATTGCAATCCTATGATAGAGAAGCAGGTCTGGTGATATCGAGAAGTATTGCTGGAACGCTCTTGGTTTTCGGTAATATTCTCTGAACCGGCGAAGACGTGGTCGTTAATATACTGAACGACATTTAAAAAAATATTTTTACTTATTTTTTGTATGTTTTTACTCGTTCTTACTTTCTTTGCTTTGTTTTTTGTATATTGTTTGCATATACTTATTGCAATTTTGCTCATGATATACCTTCTTTTTCTTTGTTTTTCTTTTAGGTTGGGTTTTGTGATTCTTTCTGTTACCTTCCTTCCTTCCTTTCATTCTTTATTTCTCCCTTTGTTTTTCCTTTCTTTCTTTCTTTCTTTCTTTCTCCCTGTCTTTCTTTCTTTCTTACTATCTCCCCCTCTCTCTCTGGTCAAAGCAAAAATTCTGTTTGCTTTTCCTTATATTTGCTTCGTCTTAAACGCCCTATTTCTTTTTAAAAAAGAAGAAGAAAAGAAAGAAAAACCTTGTCCCTTGTCCTTAATCTGTGGTTGATTCTGTTTACATAATTAGTACTATCTCTCCCCTAATAAATAATTGAGTGTGAACAAAATTGATTCACACTCGAGCGAACAAAGTAGAGGCCCCAGAAACAGTCACGCTAACTCAACGACATTTATTTAGCGACGACCAGTGATGCGTGGACGCCATATTGGTTTCGCTCTCTCTTATTCATTTCTTCCATGCTTCATGGGTTATCTTCAATATTTTCATTCTTTTGTTCGCCTCTTTCTTTCTTTACGTTCCTTTCTTTTCAACCTTTTGTAAATTTGGCAAGTGAAGTGAAGGCCTTAACGACTGATAAATGAATAAGTTACAAAAGAAATAAAAGAAATAAAAGGGTGCGGGTGGGGAAGTATGACAAGGCGATAATCATGGCCGTCAAATCAATGGTGGGCTTGAAGAAAAGGAGAGAAAAGAGGGCAAACAGGAGTCGAAAAAAGAAAAGAAAGATGTCGGATGGGGTCGGCCATGATGATAAATCGGGGAAAAGAGAAACTAATAGGGGTAGAATAGGGGTAGAATAGGGGTGGGGGCACTTTGAAATTTAACGGAGTGAGGCAGGAAAACGTCCAAAGTAAGAAAAACGGTTTGTTTTCTTAAAGCAAAACATTGTCTGGAAATTAATGTAAAACGAATAAATACACGGCAGGTGATTTGATCGGACGAGGGTGAGGAAGGGGAACAACATTGAAATATTGAGAGGATGGAAGAAGAAGAAGAAGAAGAAGAAGAAGAAGAAGAAGAAGAAGAAGAAGAAGAAGAAGAAGAAGAAGAACCACTGCTGCTACTATTAACACTATAACGAAAAGAAAAATGATTGATGCATTCAATACCTAAGTCATTAAATGTTAAATGGTAAAACCTGGGTCAACCAGAAGTAAGAAATGACAATTAAAAGAAAAGGGACTAAGGATTTGAGGAGTCGAAATGGAGAAGGGAAGAGAGAAAGAAAGAAAGAAAGAAAAAGAAAGCAAGCAAGCAAGAGAGGGTGGAGCAATAGGAAGAAATCACGAAGAAAGAAAGAAGAAGAAACAAAGACGTATGAAAACAGGAAGCTCAATAAGAAAAAGGAAAGAAAGAAACGAGAAAAAGAACGCGATGAAAAGAAAGAAGCGAGAGAGACAAAGGATAAAAGGAAAGAAAGACGAAACAAATCAAAGAATGAAAAAGAATGAAAAAAGTGAAAAAAGAAAGTTGAATCAAATAAATAAGCTAGATAAGAGATAAAGTAAGACAGATCTGGTTAGTCACTCAATAGAAACCGTCACGAGACAAACGTCTTTTGGCAGCATGCCTTGTTGGGGATGATCAATTAAAAATATTGAAAAAAGAGGTGGTCAATGAATAAGTTACTCCTCTTTATTGGATCAGAAAAAATGTCCGAATTTTCAAAAAACAAGCGTAAACGCTACCGGAGACAAACTAAACGACAAATTTAACATGCACTTACATTGTAAATTGAACCACACTAAAAACTTACTATTTCTTTTTTGGAAGGGGGTTCAAATAACGTTTCTTCTAGAGATAATATAATAAATTGTCAGCCCTCTAACTCCATTAGTGCGGTCTGTACGCGTACATACATACACAGCCAGCCAGGGAGAATCACTTAAAAACTGAAGAAACCTATGTTGACAGTTTTAGTTGACGGTTTTTAATGGAGGGAAAGATAGAAAGAAAGAATAAAAGAAAAATCGAGACTGAAATGTTGTGTTCAATGGATGTTGTTGAACTGAACAGGAAGAGCAATGTAGTAATAAAAGAAATACTGGCTTTGACATCCAGGAATGAAATGAAATACAAATAGAAAGAGATAGAAAGGAAGAAGATAAATATGAAGAATGAAACAAGCCTGAAAGTCAGACCATAGATGTACGAGTTCTCTCTTTGCGCTTTCAGACATATATAGAAGGAGTGGGAGGACACGAGTGGTGGTTGGTATTTTTCGGTATGCCAGCCTATCAGGCAGTCAGTCTGTCAGTCAGTGACAGCAATCGTTGCTAGAGATGCTCACACATCTAAAGATCGGCTGAAGAAGTTTTAAAACACATAAAAGAAAAAGAAAATACGAGAAAAGAAGAATGAAAGAAAAACAACAGAAAAGGAAGATTGCACCTTTGGGCTGATGTGTAGACGATGTTGTCATTTCGAGAATTGGTAAAGAAAGGACGAAATATAAAGACAAGTCTGGTCAGTCACTCAATAGAAACTGTCACGCGAACAACGTCTTTCGGTAGCATGCCGTGTTGGGGTGATCAATTAAAAAATTAAAAAAGTTAAATGATTAAGTTACATCTCTCGGCTTTTGTTGCATTACTAAAAAGTCAGAATTTTCAACAACAAAAAAGAAAGAAGCGGGAACACTGCCGGGCACAAACCCAGGGACCAGTTTAACATAAACTTACATTGTAAATTGAACCCCCATAAACTTATTTTTTTTAAAAATACGTTATTCCTAGATATAATTAGGAATACATCTTTAAATGTCCAGCCCTCTAGCTCCATTGGTGCAGCCTGTACGCGTGACACATAGCCATCCAGCCACCAAGGCAGAATCACTTAAAATCTGAAGAAACCTATGTTGACAGTTTTTGGTTGACGTTTTCCAACAGAGAGACAGAGAGAATGTCGGTTCTGACATTGGACGCAATATTCTGAAGATGTGCCCGGTAACCACTTCCAGCAAGGTTAAAGGTTTTCTGCCTTGTACGCCCTCTACTGGCGTTTTGAGGGAATTAAAGAAAGTCAGCAAATTCTTTCCTTTACTGCACCTACAATTTTTGTTGTTTTATGGTTGGTTTTGCGTGGTCGCTGTTGGCCCATGAAGGCGTGCGGGGAGTGGAAGTAGACGAGGAGGAGAGGAGAGGTTGTGCAACTTATTTAGCTAAGAAAAGAAAACCCGTTGTAAAGAGTAGAACGCGAATTCTTTTCAAACGACAGTCAAAGCAGTCCTATCCCTTCCCTTAGCGCTATAGTGCCGTCTGATTTTTCAATTTTCTTACGGAACAATCAGAGAATTGAGATGAATAGCCTCGTGTTGATTTCATTACCACGAACAACAATATCAATTCACTATTCGTCGATTTCAACTGAATGGCGTGTATTTGTCTCCGCTCTTCCATTCTATAACAAACAAAAGCCGGCTTTTCGGAGGACCGATCGGGCCCATTCAGAGCACCACTTCATGTGTATTGTGTGCGTACAATTGAGGTTTCCTCCGTCATGCACCGCTATTATACGGACATTATAGTTCCCTTGTTGGACTAAATCATAGAAAAGGGTTGTGTTGGAGCAGATGAAGAATTAGCGACATTTGCCGTCTTTCATTTGAACGTAGGGGGTTTTAGAAAGAAAGAGGGTGGAAAAGAAAGGGGGCGAATAGACAAAGAAAGAAGAAGAAAGAGAGAAAGAGAAAGAAAGTAAATAAGGAAATAATGAAAAAGAATGAAAAGGATATGGAAAATTATGAACAAAGAATAAAAAAAGAGAGGAAATCGGGCGAGGGGGAAATAAATAAATAAAGATATAAACGAAGGAAAAAGATAGAAAGAAAGAAGAAAAAAGGGATAACAATGAAAGGAACGAAAAAGAAAGGAAGGAGAATAAAGAAATATAGAAAGAGGGGGAAATGGGAAAATAGTGAACTATAATAAAGAAACAATGGAAAATCAGACGAGAAAGAAAGAAAGAAAAACGACAGAAAGAAACAATATGAGGAAGATAGACGAGAAAGGTAAAAAGAAGAAAGAACAATAGAAGAAAGAAGAAAAGAACGTTGAAAAGAAAGAAAAAAAAGAAAGAGAAATCTAAGAAGTACAAAAATGAAAGACAAAAAGCAAAAATCAAACAGAGGAAGAAAAAAAGCAGGTGAGGAAGAAAAGAAGAAACATTGTAAGTTATAACAACTAAAGGGGAAAAAGAAAAAGTAAGAAAGAAAGAAAATGAAAGAAAGAAAAAGAAAGCTGAGGCAAAAGAGGGAAGATGAGGAAAACACATAAAAGAATTGTCCATTCCCGACGAAATCACCTGTAAACAAAGAAAAAAATATTTATTTTAAAAGGTGAAGAAATGAAAACAAAAATTCAGAAAGAATGAAATAAAGAAAGAAGGAATGAAAAAAGAAAGAAAGACAGGGAAAAGAAAGAAAGCAAAATATAACAAAGAAAGACGAGGAAAATCGAAGAAAGAAAGAAAGAAAGAAAAAAGATAGAAAAAAGAAAAAAGACAGAAAGAATAATATGAGAAAGAAAGACGAAAAAGATCACAGAAAGATCAAAGAAAGAAAGAGAAAAGGAAGAAGGAAAGAGAACAGTGTACATTAAATGCGGAACGACTGTCGAAAATAAAAGCTTCAACTGGAGAAGAAAAGAATCACAAATGGAGGGAATAAATAAAAATGGTGAATATTCACAAAGAGAAAAGATTGGAATTAATAAGAGAAAGTTAATAGAAGGGAAAGGAATCGAGAAAGGGGGGGAGATGGAGGTGAAACAGAAAAACACAAAGAAGAGAACGAAAGTCAGACCATAGATGCACTAGTTCGATCTCATGGATTCCTTCAAAAGACCCTTCCTTTAAAATTGTCCATTAATTTCAAAGCTCCCTCCTTTAAAAGCCCTTTCCGTTAAAAGCGCCTGAACGGAGGGGCTGGTAATTCAGGCGCTTTTAAACGCTCGTTTCTTTAAAATTTCGTTTCAGTATGTCAGTCAGTCAGTGACTTATAGGAACTAAATGCATCAAAACGGAGCTAGATCTAACTCCAAAAGGGCTAAATTGGCAAATTGTGTTTCGGTATGTCGGCACGTCAGTCAGTGACGGTCATAGTTACTGGAGATGCTGGCGCATCTAAAAGAACGGCAAGCAATATAAGAGGAAAAGAAAAAGGCAAAAAAAGAAGGAAACAGAGGAAGAGGGGGATGATTAAGAAGAAGACAAGCAAAAAAGAGAGAAGAAGAAGAAGAAGAAGAAGAAGAAGAAGA
>VCCN01005116.1:1199625-1214181 GCA_006491835.1 Architeuthis dux | reverse complement strand
TCAATATACATATACGGTTGGCCGGCTATTGAGCGGCGACAACTGAGCGGGGACAATTGATCGTGAGACAATTGAGAGGAGAACAATTGAGCGAAGGACAATTGACGGATCTATATTATTACCTTCTGTCATTTATTGGTGTTTTCAATCACACAAGGATAATGTCGAAAATAAAAAATGTAAAAAATGATATATACTGGTTTCAGTTTCTTCATAATGTTTGGACTGTGAAGGTAGCTTCTTGTTTTCATTTGAACAGAGGTTCAACCAACTGTATTCTTTGTTGTTGACCCCAAACGATCTATTCAATCCAGAAATTGTTTTTATTAGCTAAAATCCTCAGCTTTGAATCTGATTGGTCTGAAAAGTTGTTTGCCGAGGAAAAAGGTAAGGAGCTCTCAATGATTTGATTTATTTATTGATACAATTCATTCATTTCTGGAAGAAAATGCAAAACTAATCTTAAAAGGATAAGGGTCCCCGGCAGAAAACGGTTGGAATAGAGAGAGAGAGAGAGAGAGAGAGAGAGAGAGAGAGAGGAGAGAGAGAGAGAGATAGAGAGAGGGGGGGTTAATTACTTGTTTATTAGGACCGACTTGTTTTATTCAAACCATATATTCTTAAAAACGTTATATATTTTCAGTAATTAGGTGACCAAGAACCTGTATAACAATTTTCATTCTAATCGATTCAGCAGTCCAATATTGTTTGCATGTTGATATGGTTATTTACATATACTATGTAAACAAACCATCTGACCGACCGTAACTCACCATTTTCGAATTCGTGGGGCTTTGTCAACATTATAGCCAAATTTCAGCAAAATCAGTCAAGATTTGAGAAATGTTTGCTTATAAAATGTAAACAAACAGTCGGATCGACCATACCTCACCATCCCCCAGATGGAATCTCTCGACAAGCCTACATACAAAATGTCATTGAAATATAGCAAGGAATAACGAAGTTATCCAATTGAGAAAAAGGACACAACGACGACAACGAGAGGCATCCATACCGAAAGATAGTCCCCGACGGCTTTTTTGTTCTATTGGGGACAAAACTAACCAACTAATAGAATGTTTCATGATGCGGAACCTGCTTGAAATGCAATCGATGTGAATGCGGAGGTGATAGCCTTGATCCGGAGGTGAAGATGAAACGGAAACGGAAACGGAATTGGGATTGTCAGTCTTAGAAGGAAGAAGATCGTGTTGCGCTATTTTTCCATGTTGACAGGACCTTCTTACTTTGAAAATCAGCATCCAAATATTGGCTTTTTCACCTGGGCTTGAATTCCGGAGAATTGGTGCCAGTGGGAAATACGTAACTATTATAATATTTACTAGGCTAGGATTAGCACGGCACAAAGCCAAACAGGGGCAGGGTGTTACGCCAATCTTGTTATGCAACGATCTGCGCCACCAAGCGGGTCATTTCTTTCCTTTCTACATTTTTAATCACCGCTACCCACAACACTGCTTTATTATTGGGTTTAGGTTATTCATGTGTTCAGACATTTATATGTATATATCTATGTATCCGGACCTCGCCCAGCCCTAACCGTTCATAGTAGAAACTTGAAATTTCGCACACACACTTCCTTCAATGAGTAGGGAAAATGTGCTTTTTTGTTCTTTGAAAATTCACCCCATAAATAGGTTTTTAGTTGAGTAAAATTACATTGAATATTGACCCCCCTCCCCCAGTGCAATATCCAATGTAAGTTTATGCCAAATTGATCCCTTAGTTTGTGTCTAACAGCATTGTCACTTGTTTTTTGCAAATTTTGACATTTTAGTGATCACTGCCCACTACCGCTATTTAATTTACAAGATAAAAAGAAGCATATATAGGTGGGGGTGATTCATAATTTCCCTTGGAATGCTAGTTCTTTCTAGTTTGCTTTTTTGTATTTTTCTCCTTGAAGATTAGTAATTTTCTATCATCTTCTTCTCTTCATGTTCATCTTCTCTCTTCCTTTTTCCTACCTCTGCCTTTTCTTCCCTTCTTCTTTTGCTTACTTTTAGTGTGATTGTGCATGCGCTGCAAGCACACTATTGTTCTTCTATGTATTACTCATTTGAGTGGGAGCGCATGATAAGTGTCCAACTAACCATTTAAAAAAAGTTATATGTTCGTTATTTTAGAGCTACAATGCTCATTTTTTAAATTTTAGTTTGAAGCTTGAACACTCTATGAATCATAATACAAAGTGTTCAAGCTTTAAATAAAATTTAAAAAATGTGCATTGTAGCTTTAAAAATAACGAAAATATAAACTTTTAAAAATGGTTCGTTGGACACTTATCATACGCGACCACTCACTTATTTTTATTCCGCTCATATTTGGCGCCGCTTCTCCTCCAACAGTTTTCGAGATATCAACACCATTCCAACGCTAATTGATGCATCTTAATGTCATGTATTGCGTTTACACACAGTTTTGGGAAACAAACATTGTTTAAGGTTTTAGAGGGCGTATTCTATTTACAATGTAACTATAATGCTAAACCGGATCCTTACTTTCTGCTACATACATTGTTTCGAAGTATTTGGTTATTTCCCTTGTGAAGATTGTAAACAATTTGTCGCTAGTAATTTGTTATGCTTTCATTACATTTGTTTGCTGGTGTAGGGGTGCTACACTGGGTCGCAATCACAGTTGCAGTTTCTTCAGGAAATGCTGGCTCTGGTTCTTTTTCTTCCCTTATGTCCCCTTTTCCTCCTTCCTCATTCGCTTTCTCCTTTTACCACGTATTCGTCTTTCCCTCCTCCTTGTTTTTCTCTTCTTCTTCTTTCTATTTCATTCTCCTTTTGTTTTTTAACTCCTTTTCCTTCTCCCCTTTTTCTTATTTCTTCATTTCCTCCCCTTGTCGTCATGCCTTTCTCTTTCTCCGTGTTCTTTTTTGTTCTCCCCTCCTTTCTGTCTAGTTCTGTCTCTCCTCTCCTTCCTCTTTTCTCTATTTACTCTTCTTTCTTCTTATTCTCCTCCTTCTCCTCCTCTACATTCTGTTTCCTCTTCGTTCCTCGTCCTCCTCTTTGTTCCTTTCTTCTTCTACTTTCTTCTGATCCCCTTTCCTCTAATTAGTCCCGCTAACTTCTTCTCCCCTTCCTTTTCACTTTCTCATTGTTCTCTTCTTCTTCATTCTCCTTCTTCCTTCTCCATATTCTTTCCTCCTTTTACTTCCTTTTTTCCCCATACTTTATTTTCCTCCTACCTTTTTCTCTCTCTTCTCCTTCACTTTTTTCTTAGTTCTTCCCCCCTTTTCCCCTCTTTTTACCTCTTTTCCGCCCTTCTTTTTTGTATTTATTCGTCTCTCACCCTCCTCCTCCTCTTCTTCTTCTTCTTCTTCTTCTTCTTCTTCTTCTTCTTCTTCTTCTTCCCAACAAGCAACAACAAAGAAAAGGGGGAAATCTCCCTTATTTCTCTTCTTCTTCTTCTTTTAATGTTCAAAGATTCGAAAACTAAAAACGTATTTCTTATTGAAAAAATAGTAATAATATTAAAATGTGCTGGGGTCTGGGTGACATGATGAATTCACAGATGTTGTAAGATAATGAAAAGCCTTCCTTAACAACGACAAGACACTGGAAGCAAATCGAGTTGAAAAAAGCAGCCGGACAATGGAATTATTCATCGGTTTTGTGGTGGCAGAAGTGTTAACAAAATAACGAGACAACAAGACACGCATGATACGACTATTAACAAAGCCGGGGCCTTGCATTGGCAAGACAGAAAGACAGAAAGACAGAAAGAGACAGGCAGACAATCATTGTATTTTTTGTCATGACAACGAAAGGAAAACAAAAAGAAGAAGAATGAGAAGAAGAAAGAAAATAAAGAATGAATGAAAATGAAGAATAAATGTTGACGACTGAAGGCAAAAAGCAGTTGAATGGGAATTTTCTTTTTTCCTTTTCTTTTTAATGTTGCTCGCTTTCAATGCCGGGGGAATGGTCCGTGAAATATGAAGATGTGTCCTTTTAAATGCTTTTAAAATTCCCATTGAAGAAACAGCTTTATTTCTCTGATGGACGTGACACAGAATGTCTTCTATTTACTTGCAAATGCAGTAAGTTTGAACAAAACAGATAAAGGTAGGATACAACGCACGAAAGACAACTCTATTCCCAATCTCTCTATTAAATCCTGACACAAGGTGGCAGAGGCAGATCCGTTGTAGCGAACTGTGACGTCATCATAATTATATCTATACAGCGAGGTAGATATATAGATAAATAGAGAGGTAAAAACGGAAGGGAACGAGATATATTTATTGACAGGTCTTGTTAGTCACTCAATAGAAACAGTCACGTGACCAACGTTTTTTGGCAGCAAGTCGTGTTGGGGGTGATCAATTGAAAAATTGGAAAAAAGGATGGTCAATGAATAAGTTAATTCTCTCGCCGTTTGCTGTATCACTAAAACGTCCGAAAAACAAAAAACAAACAGGAACTCTGCCAGACATAAACAAAGGGACCAATTTAGTATGAACTTACATTGTAAATTGGACCCTCATAACAACTTATGGGGGGGTATTTAAAAAAAAGCAAGAACATTTTTTTCTGGACATAAGAAGTGACTGTGTAAATCTTCAACCGTCTAGCTCCATTTGGTGCGGCCTGCACGCCTGACACATACATAGCCAGCCAGCCAGTCAGAATCACTTAAAAACAGAAGAAACTTACGTTGACTCTGTTGACAGTTTTGTTTGAGAGTTTCTATCTATAGAAGGTCATCAGAAGAATGGGAATGGATGCTTGTATGTGCAGGTCTTTACGAGAGTCCTGGCTAACAAAACCTGAGAGGAGGAGACTTACGCGCCGTGACTGAGGTTCCGCACACACCCGGCAGCAACTGAACTTCTTGCGTGCAAGAGAGGGACATTTCTTAATTGAATTTATGTCATATTGTCAGGAATCTTAGAATTTCATACCGAAAATGCACTTCTGTTAATGATACTGCAAGATATTTCCGGACTGCGAAAAGCAATGTTACAAAGAGGACATGAAAACGCGAATCTCTTTGGAATTTAGTCAACACTCATCCTCAAAACAAGCCTCAAAGTCAGACCATAAATGCGAGAGTTATTTTCTGAACTTCGAGGCCATGGCGGTTTCGAAGAACATATACTACATTCTGATCTTTTTCTGTATTCGCCTCCCCACGGCGGAAAATTTGACATGAAGTCTATTTAATGTGGGGCCGGCCTGCACGAGAACATGCAGGGGGCGCGGAGATCCCATGTCCCCGTGCCTAGAGACCTGAGGGTGGAGAATCCCAAATCCCTGTCACTGAGACAAATGCCACGAGGACCGGGATGGGTCCAAAAGCTCCTCAGGACGGATCCCGAGTGTGCTAATGGGGATCGCGACCAGGTGACCAAGATATCCTGTCCAACTTCTCCCGGGTATCCGAAGATACCCGAGCATGCCACAGGATCCCCGAAGGGCCGTGTTTCTCCGAGCTCCGAAGCCATGGCGGTCTCGAAGCGCAGATAATTCACTTCGATCTTAGCGCGTTATCAGCCGCAGCCAAGATATCCTGCACAACTTCTCCCAGGACGATACCCGAGCATGCCACAGGACCCCACACGGGCCGTGTTTCTCTGAAGAACAGATACTACATTTTGATCTTAGCCACAAGGCCGATTTTTTTATTCGCCTCCCCACGACTTATTTATTCGTCTCTCCACAGCGACAAAATTTGACATGAAGTCTTTTTTAAAGTGGGTGGGGGATTCCAAAAGCTTCTCAGGACGAATCCCGAGCGGGCTAATAGTGATCGCCTCCCGACCAGCTAGCTAAGATATCCTGTCCAACTTCTCCCAGTACGATACCCAAGCATGCCACAAGGACTACCGAAGGGCCGCGTTTCTCTGAACTTCGAGGCCATGGCGGTTTCGAAGAACAGATTCTACATTTTGATCTTAGCCAAAAGGCCGAGTTCCTCCCATTTCTTTTGTGCGCTGGTTGCAAAACGTGTGTGCGGAACTATACTCCAGACTTTCAACACATACAGACAACTCGACCCCACAAGAAGCCTGAGAACCCAACATTGATCAATACCACAGAAAAGGCAACTATGTGCTAAATTTCAACTCGTAGTCTTTGCTGTTGTCCCTTCAAAATACGAAAAGCAACGGGAGAAGCAATGAGCAACAATGGGAATGTAATTTAAACAAACTTGAAAGTCAGCTCATAGATGCGCTACTTCTTTTATTGTGTGAAGATCTAGCAAAGGCAATGTTGCCAACTTTATTTCAAGTTTACATCGAAAATTAAGTTAAAAACATCTTAAAACGCCTAGAAACATCTAGATTCTCCAGTTATATATAACAATTTAGAAAATATGTATGACATTATTTATAAATTGAATGTGACTATAATCTTCAACATTTATTTTATTAATATATTATTTAATTTATTTTCAAATTTAACCATTTTCTTACTATAAATTAAAAAAAAATATTACTTAGTTTATTAAAAATCATCTAAATAGCAATTTCTGACATCTAGAAGCAGCGAAATACATCTAGATTTAGATGAAAAACATTCTAAATTGGCAACAGTGAGCAAAGGACATAAATCGGCAAGATCTACATTGCAAACACTGAGCAAGGGACGTAAGTAACATTTCGGTATGTCAGTCAGTGACTGCAATCGATGCTAGAGATACAAGTGCATCTAAAAACATCTCGTTTATGTATGCATGTATTTATGTATTCGTGTGCGTGTGTATTGATGCTATCCAAAACTACTCAACCCAAAAATTAGATCACACCATCCGCTTTCAGATTAGTCCTTTTTAACATGTATATACTAGTCTGGGGGCCAGCAGGGCCTAACTTGAACCCCAGGGCCCTATGTTTTGGGTACCAAAATGTTCCTTTCAGAAAAAAGATGTTTTAAAAATAAAGTTGGGAAGAACAACCCCATTTGCATTAAACAAAATGGCCGCTAGCATACACCAAAATAATCCAGAATTTCATATTCATAAAAAGTTACAGCTAAAAACATGAACCTAGGTATTTATTGTTTTACTGGGAAATTTTAACTTCCTAGTCGACATTCTATGGATTGTGGATTTAATTCTTGATGGAGATATATACAAATATATATCGATAGAAAGAGAATCTCATCAGCTTTCAAAAAGGGTATCTTGTCAATTTGTATCAGTGGAGCATAATAAGATAAAGCCAACAACGTGATGGAATTTTCATGTACAGAGTCCAAATTCTCTCTCTATATATATACACACACATATATATTTATATATATATATATGATAATTAATTAAGACATTTATTAATTGGGAACCCATATCAACCCGGCATCGGTGTTAGCGATTGCTAAACGGGCGGCATAGATTGTATAAATAAATAAATAAAGAAACGAGCGCTGTGCGAGGATCGAACCCGCGTCTACCCTGGAAGCTACCTATACGCGGTCCTGTTATTTACCACTGAGCTAACACCATTTTCGTGGAAGGGCAGCAGCTAGAAACATACACATTCGCTCGCCTCCTTATTTTAACCGAGAGAGAGAGAGAGAGAGAGAGAGAGAGAGAGAGAGAGGTTGGGCGGCTTAGACCTGTATATATGTGCTTAATTCTGAACATTACCGTGATATAACTTTCTAAATACCTCTTGCTAATCAGCTTTGGCATTTTATTTTTATATCTTTTCTTAAAATAACGAAAAACCAATTTAAAGAATTATTGCTACACGAAGCCTTTTGGACGCGAAAACCTTCCAAATTTATCTGACTTCTTCATGAGAATGACAAAGCCGAAAGAAACTAATTTTGACGTAGATCACTGACAATACATCCTCCATCAAAATTGAACAATCTTTTCATATGCCTTCTAAGTTAAAGATAGAAAATGGAGAGCATAATTGCCAGAAACCTCTGCATTAGGGTTTCTTGATCTTAGCGTGATTGGGACTGGGCGGAATTAATGAAATGGGGAATAAAAAAAAGTTTTTTTAAAGAGTTTTGCTTTTCTTTTGGAGAAAATAGATCGAAAATCTTTCTTGTTGCCACAGGCCACTGTCCTCTCATAAATTGGCCGTTGATATTGGAAGCTTAAAGTAACATCATGCAAATGGATATTTATACTACAAAGATTCGGATACCTCGCCATAGGTAATAGCTAACAAGCTAGTCTAGTTGATCATTATGACTGTATAGCAACGTCGATTCACACTCGATACCCAACATGAGCGAGGCTTTGAGCCAGACTATACAAAGTGTAGTAAATATCCTGAATATTTACTTACATAATTCGCCACGTGATTGGCTATATTGTCTGTCTATAACATTTACAATCATCTGTAAAGGGAGATAACTATAACATGTTAATTAAAGAGTAATCTCCCTCGTGTATTCATTTATTGAAAATGCGTAAACAATCCAGGTTCATTCTGGTTGTAAAGAACATGTAGAGCAAGTACTGCGATAATATTTTACATTATTATTTATACAACTTTTTTTAGTGATCACCGCCCAACAAAAGGTGAGAGCAGAGATTTATCCCTTGATCACCCCTTTTTCCAATGTCTTAATTGATCACCCCCAACACGGCATGCTGCCAAAATATGTCTGTCACGTGACGGTTTCTATTGAGCGACTAACAAGACCTGTCTGTTCTTGTCTTCAAGGTTAATTGGAGCTTTTCTATCAATTGTTGTTTGAACATTTCAAACAATAAAAGTGGTGGAAAATTGGATCGAGTGTTGAATTGATTTGTTAGAAGCAGACGACCGAGGTCAAGATGTTTATCGAAATAAATAATAAAAGAATAAAGAAATCTTTTAGAAAAAGTTGACACAGAGAAAGACTTGGATATTTTCCGTAACAGTTATCTATAATATTATTCTGCTTCTTCCTACCTGTGTTCGAATGTTACAGTAATAATATAAGTGAAATGTTAGGTAGTTTAATAAGAAGGTTGGAGGAGAGAGGACAGAATGGAAAGTTAGGTGATTTAATAAGAAGGTAGTAAGATATTGTTCTGAAAAGAAACTTAGGTAGTTTATTGATTGACTGATTGATTTGTCTAGTGGCATATCAACTCTTGATGGGTCATTTAATGCCGAAATCAGTTTTTAAAAAGTTTTAAATAGTGTATTGCGACTTTGGTGAAAGGTTTTAGTTTTTTTACTAGAGTCTTGCGACTTTGGTGAAAGGTTATTTTTTTTTAAAATATAGTCTTGCGTGTATGTTGAAATGTTATTTTTTTAAAATATAGTCTTGCGACTATGGGGAAAGGTTATTTTTTAAAAATAGAGTCTTGCGACTATGGGGAAAGGTTATTTTTTAAATAGAGTCTTGCGACTTTGGTGAAAGTTTATTTTTTTTAAATATAGTCTTGCGACTATGGGGAAAGGTTATTTTTTAAAATAGAATCTTGCGACTTTGGTGAAAGTTTATTTTTTTTAAATAGGGTCTTGCGACAGGTGGCCCCTGTTGGGGGGGGGTCTTACTAGGCCCCAGCCGACAGTGCCGTTAGGTAGTTTAATAAGAGGGTAAGAAGAAAGGAGGCAGAAAAGAAAGTTAGGTATTTTTTTCCTTCCTAGAATAAATAAGAACGGGATACAAAAGAAAAGAAAGTCAGGGTGATTTTTTTTCCGCCGGGTGTTTTTTAACATAGGAAGAAACATGTGAAGTTTTGCCAAGATGTCATCCGATGAAATAAGAAACGCATTGACTTCACTTCACTTCTGGCGGCGTTTCCTGTACCGATTTGCTTATATGTTCAGTTCAGGAACTGCAATAAAAATGAGGAATGGCTAAGTCAGGAATGTTATACAGAAAAAGAGAATAGAGAGAGGGAGAGAAAGAGATTAGGTATAGAGATGGGGATAGATAGATAAGGAGAGATATGGCGAGAAAGATTATCTCTCTCTATATATATATATATTTCATCATCATCATAATCATCAGCCGTTATAAGTCCACTGCTGGACAAAGACCTTTCCCATCTCCTTCCATGACAACCCAGATTGTGCTAACCACTGCCACGTCTTACCGGCAAACTTTCGTCCCTCCATCTAGTGTCTGGTCTTTTCCTACTGCGTTTACTGTCCCATGAGCCCCAATCGGTAAGCCTTTTGCCCCATCAATTGTCATCTCTTCTTGCTAGGTGACCAGGCCATCTCCATTTTTGCTGCTTAATTATTTGTATAATAACCTTCACTCTAGTCCTCCCTCTGATACATGTTGATCTTATTCTATCTCTCAGAGTTATTTCTAGCATTGCTCTTTCCATGGCTCTCTGTGCTATTCTAAGTTGGTTTTCAGCTCGCTTTGTTAATTTCCATGTTTCGCATCCGTAAGTCATGGCTGTTATTATGCAACCGTTGTATACTTTACGCTTTAAACACATTGGCAGGTTACTCTTCAAAATGTCTCTATTCATACCGAATGCTTTCCAACCTATGCGTCGTTTTATTTCACTATCATGGTCTGTTTCTAACAGTATTACCTGGCCTAGGTAGACGTATTCATCAACCTCTTCTAGAGTTTCTCCTTCTTTGTTTATGACCTTTGTGGGGACTTTATCGTTAAACAAAACTAGACATATGACAAATTAATCAACTTACAGATACTAGCGATATCCCAGACATAACAGTAGAAGAAGTATTATTTGCGCTACGAAATATGAAAGTCGGTAAAGCCACAGGCGAGGATGCCACAATGACAGAACTTCTAGAAGATGCAGGAGAGATTTTGCACAAAGGACCAGCACAGCTATTCACACAATGCATAAGAGAAAGAAACGTTCCTAAAAACTTATGTGTAGAAATAGTAAACCTACCCTACAAGAAAGGAGATAAGAATGGCCTTGGCAACTACCGCCCTATTACACTATTACCTAACATATATAAACCATTCCCTAAAATGCTTACAAACAGATTAACAGACACTCTAGGATTCGATCCCCGCACAGAGTTCATTTCTTTATTCACATTTACGATTCAGGCCGCTCGTTTAGCAGTCGCTCACACCGGGCAAATATAGGCTCTCACTAATAAATGTCATTATAATTATCATATCCTGTCGGATACAAAATTATCCATCACCTGTTTTCATATATAGTGGTAGTAGTATTATAACAAATACAAATCATACATAAGAAATCCGATATATATGTTGTTGAACATATTTAATTCGAGTGCTCGACATATGAAAAAGTTAATTTTATAATTAACACTATCATTTAGAGCTAATATTCCATATTGAAACAAGTATGGTCAAGGCTGACAATGTTCGTTTCACAGCTTCACACAGCAGCGAAACGAACGTGTCAGCTACGACCATTCTTGTTTCAATATGGAATATATGGATACACATTGCATGTTATAAACGTAGATAATAGATATTTGCATTGCAGTCAGCTTGTAAAATAGCTTTCTGTTGACCATAATCGTTTTTTTATAATGTTTTTCAGCATTTTTACTACTTGATCAGAACATGAAATTCTATTTTTACTACGCTATCATGTGGTAACCTGTTTGATGATAAAATAGATGGCTTGCATCCCTTAGTGTGACAGAGGACAAATAAATAAATTAATTAATACATAGATAGACAAGGCATATTATTATAGTTAGATAACCGGAACGAACTTTTTACGTCCTCCATTAGGAAAGGATTTCATGCGTTCAAATAAGCTGAGAATCAATTAGGGATAAATCTTTTTTAAATCTCTGTCTTTCTCTCTCTATCCTTTTCTCTCTCTCTCTCTCTCTCTCTCTCTCTCTCTCTCTCTCTCTCTCTCTCTCTCTCTAAATCTATTTCTCTCAATCTCTATTTCTCTCTAGGGAATAGTATTGTTATTAAAATTAATAAAAATGGTTGAATAAAAAACGGAATTCACTACTACATTATATTAAGTAACTCACATTTTGTGCACACATACATTTCTTTTGTTACCCAGTTCCAACTAAATTCACATACAGTTGAACGCTTTCAATGATCAAACAGAACATTATTTTATGTTCCAGAAACTTGAAACTTGACAGTAAGCAATTGTTTGAAGATTGACAATTTCGCCCATCGATAGCTTCCCACCTTTTAACCATTTATTTATTGAATATAATATTATACAGTATTTTATTTATTTTTATGTGATGCAATGTCGGATTAAATTAATAACAATAACATCAATCAATTCGAATAGTATTGTTATTAAAATTAATAGAAATGGTTGAATAAAAACTCAATTCACTACAACATTATATTAAGTAACTCACATTTTGTGCACATACATTTGCGCTGGTTGCAAAACGTGTGTGCGGAACTATACTCCAGACTTTCAACATATACAAACAACTCAACCCCACAAGAACTCGTAGTTTTTGCTGCGGTCCCTGCAAAATACGAGAAGCAACGGGAAGCAAGGAGAAGCAAGGGGCAACAAAGGGAATGTAATTTAAACAAACCTGAAAATCAGCTAATAGATGCGCTAGTTCTTTTCTTATGTGAAGATCTAGCAAAAGCAGTGTTGCCAACATTATTTTCAATTTAACGTCTAAAATTGAGTCACAAATCATCTTAAAACACCTAGAAAATCTAGATTCTCAAAAAGACCTGGGAAATATATTACATATTATCAATAAATTAAATGTGACTTTATTCTTCAACATTTATTTTATTAAAATATTCCTTAATTTATAAAAAATATCACTTATTTTTTTTTACTATAAATTAAAATAAAAATATTACTTATTTTATTAAAACAATCATCTAAATAACAATTATGACATCTAGACGCATTCAGAAATATGTAGATTTAGACGAAAAACACCTAAGTAAGCACCACTGAGCAAGGGACGTTACTCACATTTCGGTATGTCAGCCCGTTAATCAGTGATGGCAATCTGTGCTAGAGATGATAGCGCATCTTAAAGAAATGTTTTGATACAATGGTGTGTGATGAGTAATTAAATAATTTAGTGTTAGTGGTAGGCGTAGAGGTATTTATTGATTAAAGAAATTCTTTACTGGTACTAAATGATATTAGAAGCGGTCAACGTAAACTGTCACCAAAACTGTCAACATAGGTTTCTTCAGTTTTTAAGCGGCCCTGTCGGCTGGGGCCCAGAATACGCCGACTGCATACCCTGCAGATGGGTAAGACCCCACCCACCACAAACAGGGGCCACCTGTTTTTTCACCAAAGTCTCAAGATTCTAGTTTAAAAAATAAAACTTTGAAACTATACTAAAAAATATTAAAAAACAGATTCGATATACAGACCTTGACAACAAACTGTCTACAAAAATGAGCCTACGTTAATTTGCCTACAATAATTTGTCCACAATAATTGGTCTACATGAATTGTGTATTCAAAAGAAAACCGAATTCGCCATTAAATGACCCACCAAGGGTCGATGTGCCGTTAAACAAAACAATCAATCAATCACTCAGTTTTTAAATTGGTCCGGCTGCGTTACTGGCTAACTGGCTAACTGGCTGGAAGGGTAGCTATGTAAGTATCACACGCACAGGCTGCACCAATGGAGCTAGAGTACTGAAAATCTAAACATTTGCTCCTTATTATTTCTAGAAAAACTTGTTTTTTTGTTTTTTTGGAAATCACCCTTCCAGTCGGGGATTCAATTTGCAATGTAAGTTTATGCTAAATTGTTCCCTAGTTTGTGTCCGGCAGCATTCACGCTTGTTTTCTTTTTTGATAATTCAGACTTTTTTGTTATCACTGCCCAACAACGGGCCAGAGAAATAACTTATTCATTGATCACCCTTTTTTCCAATGTTGTAATTGATCACCCCCAACACGGCATGCCGGTTGGTCACGTGGCGGTTTTCCATTGATCGACTAACCAGACTTCTCTTTGCTTCGCTTCTCGTATTTTACCACGGTCGGTTTTGCTGCTCATACCGTTTGAACACACAAACACACACAGGTACACACACACGTACACGGATATGCGCACACACTTTATTCAAATCACTACTGACTCTAAAGACACATTGAAATAAACTAATGACCTTCATTGGTACGATCATAAATAGCAACTCTTAACAAGGCACTGTCAATTTTAGAATAAAACCTTTTTTTATATTCCTTCTCATGTGAATTGCTTCTTGACCTCTTTATATTCTGTTCCTTCGCCATAAAAGAATACCAAGTATCACTTCTTTCACAAATTCCCCTCATTATTAATGAAACAGTAACACTTGAAACAATAAATATTTGCCACAAAAACCTTTAAGAATTGACAAGTGCCTTTTGTAAGTCCTGATATGTCTTCCCAATGAATTTATTTCCTTCTTCGGAATTCTAGTTCGGCTGCGAATGTCACTTTAATTGCTTTCATGGTGAACTAAGCACATTTTGTGATACTATTCACTGGCCAGGGTTGAAGATTCAATAAATCACTATCAACTGGTTATTAATTGTGAAAATATTTACGGATATATTTGAATTTCCATCATATTATTGTTTTTAAAAATACACACACATACACATATATATATATATTAGTTTATTAGTTGAGAACCTATATTTGCCTGGGGCCGGTGTGAG
>VCCN01005116.1:1115606-1127636 GCA_006491835.1 Architeuthis dux | reverse complement strand
TGATGATGATGATGATGATGATGATGATGATGATGAATTAGGGGTGAGAAGAGAAAGCCGAAGATACATGGCCGGATAAATCGATACAGCGAAAGGGATGAAGACAGAGTGATTGAGAGAAAGAATGTGAGCGAAAACCTTTCTCCTTTTGATGGCAGCAAAAAGCACCATTAAGATTTGAGTTATTCAACAGAAAAATGAAATGCATGTTTGGTGAACCTATGGGAAGCGACAATTACATTACATTTGAAAACTCTTTATGCCAACAATGAACCAAATTTACTAAGAATTTAAAAAGAAAATCAAAAGCTAAATTCAGACTCTCGCTGTAATGGGTGCATTTGTAACAGTCTCTTCTTGGTGAACGGGAAGTTCAGATAGAGCAGCATTTTGAATGACCAAAAATACATTTTCCAAATTCTTGAATAGCTAGCTGTTTACATAACCTGTGGTATCATTTATTAAAGAGACACGTCAACATTTTCATTCACTTTAATGTAGTGGTTCTCAAACCTTTATTGTATGACGGCACACTAAGAAATATATTTGACTTACGCAACACATCAAATGAGAAAATGAAATGAATTGGACATAAACATTTCAGTAGTCAATGAACGAAACCCTTACATCAGCATACGTACTCATCACCCATTTTTCCCTTTCATTTGTCATTAAAGAGGTTGAGATCTTACAAAATAAACCCACTAGATTGACAACTGTTTGGCTAGACGCGGGACAGATTTAAAACTCGTACTAAACACGTTTAAGGCTCGAAATACATGTTTGCTTTTTTAAAAAACAACAACATTACGTGACACACTTGGGTAATAGTTGCGGCATACCATTGTGCCGCGACACACATTTTGAGAACCACTGCTGTAATGATTACATATATCGTGACACATCAAACTCTAGTGTAAGGGCAAAATGAAAAAATAATTACCGGGTCCGGCCATTTCGTCGAACGACGTGTCGCCGACAGCAGTTTCGTCATGCGGACAATTCGGAGACAACCTGTTTGACGAACATCAGTTTTGCCGACTTGGCTTTTCGTCGACTGCCTTTTCGTCGAATACTTTTTTGTAACATTTAGAGGTTAAAAAGGGAGGAAAAAACAGTGACATTTCTGAAAAATAATTTATTTTACATCTTAAATTAGTAGAACAGGATGATCAAAAACATACATTATAAAATGAATTGTTGCGAATGATCAGAGAAATAATCACTCAGACATCGACACCCTATTTTAAACATTATTTGTTTTCTTTTTTTCTCTAGCCTAATATTCATCATTTGTTTTTTCTTCTTTTCTATCTTTCCACCCCTCTCTCAGTCATGATATCTTCTTTCTCCTGGCCCTCTAATTCTTTCTTTCTTTCTTTCTTTCTTTCTTTCCCAATCTCTCAAAAATGAATACTAACTACTTCCCTACCCCCACTGTCATTATTTGTTTTATTCCTTCCTTTTTGCTCCTTTCCTTCACTTTCATTAATTCTTTCTTTCTCTATTTCCTTTCTTTATTTATTTCCTTACTTCTTTCTTTCTTTCTTTCCATCTTCCCTTCTTTCTATCTTCCCTCACTCTTTTCTTTCTTCCCATCATCACCCACCCACACATGTCCCTTTCTCCATCCTCATTGACGAACCAGCCTCCTCGATTTCCCCCCTCTCTCCCTCTCTCCAATCCCCTTTTAGAAACTGGTTCTATTTCATCTCAAATGGAAATCCCCATTGCCGATCGACGGACTACAATCTTCTTTGAAGAAAGCACGCATTGTGACAACGTGCAACTGTAAAACACAACAGGCAAAAGAGACAAGAGCCAATGAAAGCCAAAGCGTTCTGTTGTTTCAGAAAAGAAAAAGAAGAAAAAACAACAACATGGAGGCTACCGTACACGACGGTCAGTGGTATCTCGACAAGATTGTCACGCTTTCTCCATTGAGGACTTTCAAGCAAGTCTTTTTAGTGGGAATCTGAGCTGTGTTTGTTGGCCGGCCAAGACATCTTCTTGGTTATGTGATGGACATTGTTGCAATCAGTTTTATGAGAATTGGTGAGGTTGTTTAGAGACAATGGTGGGTGTTTGTATCGTCATTCTCTTTGTAAATTCTGTGGCCGCTTCTTTTAGCGAGCCGAGTATAAAGAAGAAGAAGAAGAAGAAGAAGAAGAAGAAGAAGAAGAAGAAGAAGAAGAAGAAGAAGAAAGCAGGAGAGAAAGAAGAAGTGGAATAGGAAGAGAATGAAGTAGAAGAAGAATGAAGCAAGAGAAGGAAGAGAAGAAAAACGAAGAAGAAGAAATAAAGGAGGAGTTACAGAAAAGGTGTGACATGGAGAGGATAGGTGGAAGCAAGGAAAGAGAATGAGGAGACAAATGAAGGAGAGAAAGAAAAGAAAACGAAAATAGAGATGATAGGAATATACATCAATCGAAGAACAAAAGGAAGAAGAAGAAGAAGAAGAAGAAGGAGGAGGAGGAGGAGGAGAAAAGGTATAGAATAAAAGAGAAAAAAGATAGGAGAGAGAAAGTTAATGGCAAAAAGAAGAAAATGATAGAAGGATAAAGAAAATAGAAAGATACGGAGAAACACGAAGAAGAACAATGGGAAAAAAGGAGTGTGATGTAATTCCCCATTGATCAGTTGCCAAGATACATAAAGGCAGTGTAACCGGTTTTTGAGATATTCAAAATTGCTGGTTACTTTTCGGACAGACCTCGTATATTATAGAAGTCTCACGAATCTTTTCATAATCCAAAAAAGCCAGTTTCTGAAGATTATATTTAAAAAAACAAGTCTGGTTAGTCACTCAATAGAAACCGTCATGGGAGAAACGTCTTTTGGCAGCATGCCAGGTTGGGGTGATCAATTAAAAAATTGGAAAAGGGGGTGATCGATGAATAAATTACTTTTCTCGCCTTTTGTTCACTAATAAAAGTTTGAATTTTCAAAAAAACCCACGGACACAATCTAGTGATCAATTTAGCATGAACTTACATCGCAAATTGAATCCCCCACTAGAAACCTATTTGGGGAGGTAATTTTCCAAAAACAAAAAAAAATCGTTTTTTCTAGACATAATAAGGAGTAAATGTTCAAATTTTCAGCCCACTAGCTCCATTGGTGTGGCCTGACACGCGTAATAAATACATAGCCAGCCAGGCAGCCAGGCAGACCAACTTGAAAACTGAAAGAAACCTATGGTGACAGATTTGGTTAATGGCTTCTAAAGAAATATATATTTTAATCCATTTTTCCTGCAAGCTTAGTCAGATGATAGATTTTAAGTTGATTATTTTGGTACTGAAGCTACTTAATTTTGGTACTGAAGCTACTTAATTTTGGTACTGAAGCTACTTAATTTTGGTACTGAAGCTACTTAATTTTGGTACTGAAGCCACTTAATTGACTGAATAAACTTATTTTCCTACACACTTCCAGCTACGATTCAAAAATACATTTTTTGCGACACATTATTACTTAAGTTGTGTAAGCCAAGCCAAATATATAATGTCATCCCAGCAGTTCAACTGACTCAGGAAAAGTATCTTTGGAAAAATATACACAATTATACTTAATTTAGAGATGTGGAAGAGACCGAATAAACAGCCCGCCATCGGAATCTTATTTGATAATTTCTAGAATGGGATATCAAGACGAGTCACTCCAAAGAAATAAAAAATATTTTCATAAATGTATTTTTTTAAGATGTGCAAATTATAGATGTAACTTATTTTTTGTTTTGTTTATTATATTCTGATTGTTAAAGTAATACATGATTTTCTTATACCTTGTACAATTGGATATTGATTTCAATACATTTCTGATGAAAGCCGTAGAATAGAATTGCCGGAGACAATTTCATAATTAGTAATAACAAATTGAAGATACTCGTAAAGAAAGAGTGAAATAAAGATACTTATTTGAGACTAGTCAATCCTCGGGATATTTTTAGAAAAAATGTTACCTTTAAGTGGAACAGTCAGTTGTTATAGACAGAAAAACAAAAAATCACACAGATCATTATTATAGTAGACTAATTGATCCGTGAAATAATTAGCAGATATAAAGGTTGCGTATCCTTTATGCGAAATGCCTGAGACGAAAAGTGTTTCGGATTTTGGATTCTTTTCGGATTTTGGAATATTTGCAAATACATAATTGGGGATGGGGCTCAAGTCAAACACACAAAAAGAAATTATGTTTCCTATATACCTTCATAGCCTGAAGGTAATTCAGACAATCTTCTTAATAAGTGTGTGCATAAAACAATGTGTGTGCTCTGAACCATCAGAAAACAAAGGTGTCACAACCTCATCTGTTCTTGTAGACATTCTGTGGTTGTTAGTCATCACTTTCATGTTTGACTCTGAATTCATATAAGTGCTGATAAGTAATCATTTTCTTACACTTATTCACATATAAGTACCGAAAGCAAAACATATGACATACCATGAATACGATGAAAAAGAAATGTGGAGGATAACTACGCAGCAGTTCGTCTTTTTAAAAGTTTCGGATTTGGGATTTTCCGATAAGGAATACTCAACCAGTATTTGAATTTCTATGAAACGATTTCTCACAAAAATAATGAATTCTTTTCAGTGGAAGTGTCCATAGTTTCAAATGGTGGGTAGAAAATATTTTTATCAGAAAGATTGTTACCGTTAAGTGGAAAAGTCAGACTGTACATTATTATAGTAGATCATTGGAACTGGAGATACGATGCGTAAACACTTAATAAGAAGCATTGATTTTTAAAGTTTGAAAGACAGACAGAGGCAGGCTCAGATCACGGTTGCATCCCAAAAGAGGCTTAAAAGTTACAAACTCTTTATTCTGTAAACGATTCTAGCTTTCCTTCAATTTCTGTTTTTTTTATTCTCCCGGAAGAAAGCTATCTATTGGGAATACTCTTCTAAAGGACTATGGCCATCAGAGAATTCCTCTCTGTGTCTTTTTTTATTTATTTATTAAGGTCAGCATTCTCTCCCAGAAAAAAAATACACATATGTATATAAAAGGTAAGAATCGAAAATAATGCGGACAAAAAATGCATTTCGTCGTTTTGGTGAATGGTTGCTGAACGACAATAATGAAACGACCAATCCCAAATGCCCGCTCTGTAAAAAGAGCCTGATTGTATGCAAATACATTCATATTGTTACTTCGCCCCTGAAGCTAGGTTAAATAGAAGGGAGCAAAATCACAACGTATTCACAGTCCGTACGTTTGGGTCCGCTGTTTTCGCTAAACAGATCAAATGAACAGAATTGCTATGACTTCAGGGCCCAAAGATATTCCTTCAGAGAGTATGAATCGCGAATTTCTATTCTCTTCCGTTCGAAGCATGTTACAGTTTGGCCATTTAGTCCGGTGTGGGCGCGGGGCGGCGGGGTGAAGGGGGGACGTGGTGTTGGTGAGGGACAGTTTGTTTGGCTTGACCGCTGTTGTGAGCGGTATTAACATTTCGGATCGTGTCTGGTGTAAATCGTTTCGGATTTGCGTTTCCAGGGCCATAGAAGGACAAAAAAAAATAGCTCCATCGAAAAAAGATGATGAAAGTAAGAGGAAGATTAGTGGGTAGATCTAGAGAATGTAAGAGGGAGTGGGAGGAGAATAAGGAAATAAAGGGGTGAGAAAGAAAGAGAGGGGATAAGGAAAGAATGGGGTGAGAAAGAAAGAGAGAGAGAGGGGGATAAGGAAAGAAATGGGTGGGAAAGAAAAAGAGAGGGAGTGAGAATAGAGAAAGAAAGTGTGACAAAGTAAGAGAGACAGGGAGAGAATAAGGAAAGAAAAGAGCGAGAAAGAAAGAAGTGATGAGGGAGGTCGTTATAACAAAGATGTAAGGTGTTGTTGGAAGTGGGGGAGAGAGAGAGGGGGAGAGAGGGGGTAGATTGTGTAAAAGAAAGATAGGCGAATAGAAAGAGGAAAGAGGAAATAGTTGTAGAGAATGAAAGAAATAAAGATAGGATAAGGGAATCAAACGAAAGCAAAGAAAGAAAGAAAATATACAACATGAAGACAGAAGAGAAAGAAAAAGCTAAACGAAATGATGAAAGAGAGAAAGGGAGAAAGGAAACAAATAAGAAAAGGAAACTAAAAGAGAATAAGAATCAAGGCGAAAAAGAGGAAAAGAAACAAGTTAACAGAAAGAAGAAAAGAAGGAGAAAAACAGGGAAAATAAGAAAGAAAAGAGAAAGAAAGAACGAGGGGAAGGAGAGAGAAAAACGATTAAAAAGAAATTAAAGAAAGATACCGGGAAGAAAGTAAAAAGAAAAGAAAATCGTAAAAAAGAAAGAAAGACAAAGAAAAAAGAAATAAAGATAACAGACTGAGAAGAAAGAAAGAGAAAGTGAAAAATAGAGTAAAGAGAGAAAAAAGAAAGAAAAGGAAAAAGAAAGAAAAAGTGAAAAATGAAAGAGAGAAAGAAAGAAAAAACATAAGGAAAAGGGAAATGAAGTAAAGAAAGAAAAAGAAAAGCAAGTGAAGAACGAAAAAACCAAAGAAAAGAAAAAGAAAAGATAGAGACAGAAAAAGTAAGAAAAGTGAAGAACAAAGGAAAAAAGAAAAGTAAAAGAAAGAGAAGAAGAAGAAAAGATAAAGATTAAAAAATAGTGCCAGAATAACAAAGAATAACAAAGAATAAAAAACCCAGATTAAGAACGAAACTCGACCAATGCAAAGAATAAAGCATTTAACCATTGAATAATGCAATAAAACTAGTTTCTCTGTAAAGAAATGCAGATTTTTACCTATCTTGATTGCCGGATGGAGTGATATGCCGATTTGCTTGCAAACTATTGTCCATCGAAGAGACGAGAAGAAGGCGACTGTCTTTTTTTTTTCTAGTCTTTAACCTTTTTTCAAAAGTGTTTCTATGAGTTTTTGTGTTTGAAAAGTGCATCTTTCATACTAGGGGATTTAACCGGGCGACTCTGTTCGTCGCTGCTGGAAATATCAAACCGTTACGGCCTTTAGAAAAAGAAGGCGACAAGAAGTACACAATCAAAATATATGAAGTGAGCGACATTGGAGTCTAAAAAGCGATCCCCATTGATTTATCCATTTGCTTTTCTCTTCAGCGATCCGGATAAGATTTGAAGAAAAAATACCTAGTGATATACCTCTCTATTTGTGTCCTTTCTTACCTGCGACGAACGCTGCAAGGTCTATGAGAGCAAAATTCACTTTCTTTCAGACCAAAATTGCAAAAGATTGAAAGCATCCATAGAGAAAGGGATTTTCAGTGGTCAGAAAACAAGACATGTGTCACTGACAGAATCGGGCTTTTTAAATATAAAATACATTACAAATAATGTTACTAGAAATGCATTTGTATTTTTGATGACAAATTGAAATTTTAATGAAATTCTGTAATTTTTAATCAATAATGTCAGAAGCAAATCAAACATTGTGTAAACAACGTTGTAGGTTTTGAACAGAGTCTGTTCTTGTTCATAATGTCTTCCAATGGCTGGTATTTTACCTGGGATCGAACACTGTCCACTGGCACCGGTATCAAACACTAAACTTCCTGAGGCAGAAAACAAAATACATCGGTTGGAAATTAATCCAAGTCCACCACTTAAGATTCAAGCGCTCTACTACTAAACCACAGATACTGTGCCCATCTATTAAGAAGTTTGCAGCTCTGAGTTCAACTTCTCATTTAAAACTTTTTAAATGTACCAAACAAGCATAAGGGGAAAGGGGTGGGGCTGTACTTCGAACTGATTGAAATATCTAATAGTATATTGCAGCATTTTATATTTGACTCAGTCCATTCTCCTTAGCAGGCCGATAGTGTAGTGATACTCTATCAGTCAACTCCCTCTTGTTCGCACGTTTTTCAGAACCATCAACCAAAACTGTCAACATAAGTTTCTTCAGTTTTCAAGTGAGTCTGGCTGGCTATGTATAGTAACTTATTCATCGATCACTCGCTTGCACAATTTTTAATTGATCACCCCCAACAAGGGATGCTGCCAAAAGACGTTGGTTTCTGTTGAGTGACTAACCAGACACGTCTTTCTTTTATAGTTGGGAACAATGCAACAACAAAAATGATAGAAAATGATAGAAAAATTGTTTTTAAATCCATATTCTTTCCGAATGTGTGCCCAATGTCTCACGTGGTCCTACTCACTATATGAAATAGTTGACTCTTCTACTTAATCGAGTTCAGTCATGTTTTTAATAAAACTTCAGATAAAATTGATAATACGGGAATATTTATTTACACTATTAACATATTTGAAGCAGTGAAATATTAAGTTTCAAAGTAAGTAAGAGAATGTGAAAAAACTCAACAGAAACACAGGTAGATAATCTTACCAACTGTATAATATATGGGTGTTATCTACAAGTATCTCATGTATAGGGGTTTCCAAAGACGTGTGTGTAATTATATGTTGTCTTATGACACTTTGGTCCGATAGGTATGTACAATAAAGACCAGTACCACCCGCCTACAAAAAAATAGTCTCAGCATCAAAACGTCCGTTGCCAAATTGGCTAGCGTCAAAAAGATTGTAGCGCCAAATTGGCTGTTCTCAAACGGCTGCACCAAAATTACCCTTCCCATTTTGTTGGGTGATTTTCCAATCAGAACAGGAGACTCACCAGACTAGATATTGTATTGCGGGAAAGACCAGTATTTGAATTCTATTAGATCATTCTTTTAGAAAAAAAACTTTTAAAGGATTGTTACAGTTGAAGAGTCTATTGTTTCAAATGGTTTGTAGGCGATATTTTTTCAGCAAAATTGTTACATTCAAGTGGAAGAGTCCATGGTCACGGACAGAGAACCAAGAAAACCACACTGTTCATTATACGTATAATAAGTAGATAGTTTTTTTTTTAAATTGTAACTGCAGACTCCTGGAAGAATTGCTATTGTCCAACAGAACAAGAGAAAGAAAGGGAAAAGAAAGAAGGAATAAAGAATGAACATGGAAGAAAAATGGAAGAAAAACATTCATTCAGGAACAAAATCGTTGCGAAAGAAAACCCAAATGAATGCGGTAAAGATGGACGAATGAAAGGAAGAAAATCAGGTCTGGTTAGTCACTCAATAGAAACCATCACGTGACCAACGTTTTTTGGCATGCCTTATTCGGGGTGATCAATTAACAAATTGGAAAAGGGGTTTTTCAATGAATAAGTTACTTCTTTCGCATTTTGTTCGGCACTAAAAAGACTGAATTTAAAAAAACAACAATCGGACACAATCTATTGATCAATATAGCATAAACTTACATTGCAAATTGAACCCCTACTAAAAACCGATTTAGGGGTCGAATTTTCAAAAAGACATAATAAGGAGTAAATGTTGAAATTTTCAGCCTTCTAACTCCATTGGTCCGGCCTGTATGCGTGATACATATATAGCCAGGCAGACCAACTTGAAAACTAAAGAAACCTATGTTGACAGTTTCGGTGACAGTTTTAATTGACCGTTTCTAATACACGTCAAAGGGAAAGAAATAAAAATGGCAGAGATGAGAGAAGAAAAGATGAACAGATCTGGTGAGTGACTAAAAAACCGTCACGTGACCAACGTCTTTTGGCAGCATGCCGTGTTGGGGACGATCAATAAAAAAAAGATTGAAAAGTGGGTGATCAATGAATAAGCTAGTTCTCTCGCCTTCTGTTGCATCACTAAAAAGTCTGAATTTCAAAAAAAAAACAAGCGTGACACAAAATAAGCGACCAATTTAGCATTGACTTACATTGTAAATTGAACAGCCACCAAAACCTTACTTGTGGGGGATAATTTTCAAAAATCGAAAAAAAGTTTTTCAAGGCATAAAAGGAGTAAATGTTTGAAATTTCAGCCCTCTAGATCCAATGGCGCGGCCTGCACACGCAACATATACATACATAGCCAGCCAGGCAGAATCACTTAAAAACTAAAGAAACCTATATTGACAGTTTTGGTGATAGTTTTCGTTGACTGTTTCTAATACATCCAAAAGCGAAATCGTTGAGAAAGAAAACCCAAATGAATGCGCTAAAGATGGAGGAATGAAAGAAGAAAAAAATAGACGTCAAAGGGAAAGAAATAAAAAAAATGGCGGAGATGTGAAAAGAAAAGATGAATAAAAACGTCCCAAACATGAAAGGACGATGTCTAAATGGCGAGAGACTCTAAACACAGGACACAGGAATAAGCAGAAGCCGTCGACGACAAAACACAAGAAAAAGACACTGCGAAGAAAGGTGTAAATCACAAAAAAAAATCTTCAAAAGAGACGCAAAGAATGGATGAAAAATAAAAATGGATAAGTTAAAAGAATGTCGGAAAATAGGTCTCCCCTTTTGAATTATATAGAAAACAAAACGAAAAAATCTTACCGTTGTTCAGTCTTAGAATATGGCTCTGTTTTCAAAGTAATGGTTAAACCATAGCCCTAAGAGATTCTGACAAAGCAGTCTGCAATCTGTCAAGTGGTGTCGGCTCTTATAAAAAAAGCAAAGAACGGTAAAGATGGATATATATATATATATATATATAGAGAGAGAGAGAGAGAGAGAGCGAGAGAGAGAGAGAGAGAGAGAGAGAGCAGAATTCTTAGATCTATGGCAATAAAAGGAAGCCAGGTTTCAAAAACCTTCCTCCAAAAGTAGCGATACGAAAGATAAAAAGAAAAGAAAAAACATTAGGCTTCGGACCCCGTTTTGATTATAGGAGTCGATTGGCTAATATGAAGTCTAAGTCGTGTAATCCAAGAAAGATCTTTGTTTCTCGACACTTGTTCGCAGCTAAAAAAACCCTGCTTCGTACCGTATTTTATTGTATTGGCACCTAGCAACTGAGTACGGACAAATGATGTCTACCTTAAAATGTCTCAGGCATGTGTTTCAACAACCCTGAAAGTCAGACCATAAATGTGCAAGTTTTCTCCCCTGTACTTTCAGACATACAAGGTATCCCGTAATTATCCCCTTTCTGTACACGTTGTAAGGGGAGTAACTTTGTATTGACTAGGCTCGATTGTGGAGAAAATGAACGTTGCTTTTACTCTCGAGTACCTAATTGCAACGTGTACAGAAATGAGATAATTACGGGACACCCTGTATATATAAGGAATAGCAGGAAATGAGAAATGGAGAGTTTAGGTTTGTCAGCCTGTCAGTCAGTGACGGTAATCTCTACTAGGGATGCTTGTGCATCTAAAAACGGTATTGGAATTCATGTCATCTTGTTAAGAATAGCAAATTATAATGCTTCCAGAAAAAAAACGGCGTGGCTTTTGTTTATCGGTTTCTTTTATTTTATTTTTAGATGCGCTAGCATCTCTAGTACCTATTACAGTGACTGACTGACGGGCTGACATACCGAAACAAAATATGCCAATTTAGCTCTTTTGGGGCTAGATCTAACTCCTTTTTGGTGCACTCCTATAAGTTGCTCATTGACTGACGTAACGAAACAAAATGTTAAAGAAAGGGGCTTCTTCCAAAGGAAGGTGCTGTTAAATGGGGGCGCTTTCAAGGGAAGGGGCCTTTAAAGGTGGTAGCTTTGAAAAGAAGAAGATTTCAAAGGGGGGTGATTTTAAAAGCACTAAATCCACGAGATTGAACTAGCGCATCTATGGTTTGACTTCAAGGTGAATTACTGTATATAAAGCTTGTTGTGACCCCCTCCATTTGAGGCCCAGGGTGCATTCTCAAATAGCCCCCCTCCTCTCCAGCTACGCATATGAGCAAGCGGGCAGGGAAGGGTTCTTCCATATGTTTGATGATACATATCTCGAAGGCTGTTTTGTTTTGATATCAATCTGATTTCGTTCTCTTTTGCAAAGTGTCAACCAGGTGGAAGAGGCAACATTCATTCATTTTTGACTCAAATACAAGCAAACAAATTAATGTTCACAGCGAGGCGTTAGAATTTTCTATTTTATTTCTCAATTACACGTCCTAGCGAGTGTTTTCTATTCTGTTCAACTGAATGGCGAAAAATGCAGGTGTTTGTATCTATTAACAATCGGAAATGATGACACAACAAAGAATGTGCAGAGTTCCATA
>VCCN01005116.1:1084851-1095991 GCA_006491835.1 Architeuthis dux | reverse complement strand
ATGAATGAATGAATGTCTTGGCTTCGCGAACGAAGATTTGGGAGATGACCTTTCACAGCATTTGGTCCATAGGCGGCGGGGCCAACGTGCGGAGTAAACCTCCAGCCTGAGCAATTGGTACAGATTGAATAATTATGGGGTTTTATTTATCAAGTTTAACAACATAACATTCTGTTTTACGTCAGAACATAAGATTCTATTTGTAATATGTCATCATGTGGTAACGTAAGAAAATTGTTTTCTATTTTCAAGAATATTGCTTTGACGTTGTCCGTAGTCTACCCGTATGTTTTCCTTTAATAACATTCGCATTTTGTTTATACTTCCACCAAATTTGAGACACGGCTGACTTGGGAACAACCAACATTCTTTTGCCACACTTCGTGCTGGATTTCCTTCTCAAAGGAATTGTATAATTCTTTCCATTGTTTCAAATGGTAGCTCTCTTGCAGTAGCCATGTTTCCTTTTAATTAGCTCAACAGCTCGCTAATGTTTGAAAGCACACTCTTTTAACTGCAGACTAATTTGCATATTTGTGTTGGTATTTGTCTTAGAAATGCAAATTACAAGGTGATTCCATAATTGTTTCCTCTACTTGATCTGGAAAATTATTGAATAAAGGAAATAATTTATTTGCGGTATATTTCATGAAGCCACAATGTTCAGCTATTAAACAAACAATGTGTTGTAACATACCTGTGATTTGTTCCTGCAAAATGACAAAGTTTGCTGAACATACTCTAAATGTGGTGATTCCATAACGTTTGTCAGGCGCTGTAAGAGAGTTTGTCCAATTTGATCCCGTGAGAACCACTGGGTGTGGCACATGTTATAAATGGTTGTAATCGGATCGCGCCACTAGGGTGGAAATACTTCCAGAAAAGGAATATGCATGCCAATAGCTTAAAACCTGTTGCATAAAAAATCGATATAATTGCATATTCATTGGTGTTTGACGATTGTAACGAGTGATGGTTTCATTTCAATCTATAATGTTCATGTAGCAAATCAATATGAGGCCTCTCCGGAAAGTATGCAACCATTCTGAATATCTCGAGAATCGGCTGCGCAAACAATCGGAGGGACTTTACTGGGCATGCATGGACATACACTTTCCCGCTGGGTTACTCAGTCGGCAGTGAGTCGTCATTGAGTGAGCTTAAGCCACTAGTAGTGTTTGGATAAGGACGTGTGTTCTTGCTAGTCTTAATTTAAATTTAGTTTTAGCGATCCCTATATAAGATTTAATTTGTTCAGGGTTTTCAGTTGTTGAGATTTATGCGATTTATACTAAGTTGGACTTTTGGCGTAATGTTTATCGTACCTGACTATCAACAGACTGAATGCGGGTTAAAATCACGCAGTATCTTTGTCGTTAATTTTGGTTTGGCGTGACTCTTTGGGTTGAACACACAAACAAATTCTGTGACATTGGTACTTATAAAAGTAGACATAAACACACACACACACACACACACACACACACATATGTATATATATATGGGGGCGTGCATGTGTGTATAATTATATATATATATATATGTGTGTTTGTGTTTGTGTGTGTATATATCTCAAACCCTTATTCTTATTATAATAATCAGTGTTCTATAACGAAACAACAAACTCAAGTTTCGTTCAAGCCAATTTCAGACAAAGAAAAACATTAAATAAATAAAAGCTGCATTTATTCTGAAAAGCAAAGAGGAAGATTCAATATTAAATAATGCAAGTCACAAGGAAAACTAACATGAAAGCATGTGTTTACTTAATCTCGTAAAACTGAAATATAATTTTAAATTGTTCTACAAATTCTCTATTGAGTCCTTCAATCTTTTGCTGTTACAATTCATAAAGCATCGGACAATTGAACCATTATAAGTCAATTTTTCAGCAAGCTCACAGTCAAGACAGCTTTTAGGAGCGTAAAACAAATTGTCCTATTTCTTTTCTTGAATAAATCAAAAGAAAATTACATTAAATTAGTTACTTGTTCTTATGGATATAAACTATTATATTGTATCGTATTTATTATTTTAAAAGATTTTTACATTTACGAGTGTTGATATTTGTTAACAATTCCCAAGCAAGCCACTTGTCATTTCGAAATGAGATAATCAACTTAACTAGGCTCGTTGCCGGGACTGTTTGTACAGAATTCGTTATTCAGAGGTGAAAAAGGGGAAAACAAATTCGTCTTTTATTGCTTAATTGCTGTCATAAATCTGATATTTACGCAAAATCAGCAAATCTTCCATTTTCCTGGATTCTATCAACATTCAAAGCACACCTTCTTGAAACTGAAATAATCAATAGAAAAAACAACTGCACGTCGTTAATATGTATATATATATGTGTGTGTGTGTGTGCGTGTGTGTGTGTGTGTGCTTTCTGCGTACGTGTGTGTTTTTCTGTGTACGAGTGTGTATGTGTGTGTTCAAAAGAATTGAATTCGCACACACTTCACCAACTGTAGAATTGGCCAGAATTTATGGCTCCGTGGACTGATCTTATTTTAACAGCAAATGCCATCATTACGATTTCCGTAAGGAAAGGGAAATACATTCTTTTACCTCTACAATGAAGTTTGAAGTGTTATATATATATTCACTCGTGTTTGTCTGTCTGTTTGCTGTTTTATTGTACACACAATATATCTTAAAGTTTCGGTGAAAAGGTGGCCCATGCGTTACAGAAGAATCGATAACATTTTAGCCGGATGCAGGGATTTGTTTTCGATTAAGAGATAGTCTTATAGAACCGTCCCTGAAAATAAATACAAATCAAAGAGTTAATAAAAATGCTCTTTGTCCATTTTGAGGAAATAACTCACTATGTGTAGATTTAAAAAGTTCTCCCTTGCGATTTAATTTTTGGCATATATTTGTAATAATTCATGTTTGTCAACACAATATCTGTAAAAGTTCTTAATGAATTTCAATGATATTTTGTGGAAGGTTTTTTTTATGAATAATACACACTTATTGTAAAATCCAATTGCTCTGTTACTTAAAATCAAATCTATATTATGATATACAACGTGTCTGAACACTCCTGTCTGCCTGTCACGCTTCTATCTAAAAATATGTAGGTGATCTATTGTTGAGTAGCCGCTTCTGAAGCCCGCCTGCTCGCCTGGTTGATTTCTTAGTCTAGTTAGTTAGTCTAGTTTATTTCTTAAAACGACGCATAACGATAGGTTGGAAGGCATTCGGTATCAATAGATACATTTTGAAGATCACCTTGCTAATGTGCTTAAAACGTAAAGTATAAAACGGCAGCATAATACCAGCCATGATTTATGGCTGCGAAACATGGAAATTAACAAAACGAGCTGAAAGCCAACCCAGAATAGCACAGAGAGCCATGGAAAGAGCAATGCTAGGGATAACTCTAAGAGATAGGAAAAGATAAACATGGATCAGAGGAGGACTAGAGTGAAGGATATTATACAACTAATTAATCAGCAAAAATGGAGACGGGCTGGCCACCTAGCAAGAAGAGATGACAATAGATCGGGGAAAAGACTAACCGATTGGTGCCCATGGGACATTAAACGAAGTAGGAAAAGGCCAGACACAAGATGGAGGGACGAGATAGAAAACTTTACCGGTAAGACTTGGCAGAGGTTAGCACAAGATAGGTCGTCATGGAAGGAGATGTGAAAGGCCTTTGTCCAGCAGTGGCTTATAACGGCTGATGATATATATATATAAGAGATAGAAAAAGATCAACATGTATCAGAGAGAGGACTAGAGTGAAGGATATTATACAACTAATTAAGCAGCAAAACTGGAGATGGACTGGCCACCTAGCAAGAAGACATGGCAATAGATGAGGGAAAAGACTAACTGATTAGTCTAAGTGCCTTTTGAAAACACACATCAAAACCGGTAAAGGCTAATAATCACTATATTTCATTTATTATTTGTTTTGTTTTATACGTATAAATTCTCTCTCTAAAACAATTTTACCTTGCTTAACATCGATGATCAGACGAGAATGTGTGATTTTGAACATAAAGCATTATATACAGGATGTCCCGTAAGAATGTCTCTTCTATACCCGTTGTAAGGGGAGTAACTTTGTATTGAAACAATATCCTCAAACCTCAATGCGACGTCTCTCAGCCGAGTCAATACAAAGTTACTCCCCTTACAACAGGTACAGAAAGGACATTCTTACGGAACACCCTGCAGATATTCAAGCAGAACATTACTTGGGCCCACCTCGAAGTCGTATGGTAATTCTTTTGATGAATTTGTGTATAAAATTGCGTAGCTTGTACAGTATGAGGAGAGGCTATCTATAGCTTTTCCCGTGCAAATTAGGAAGTAGAGCAAGCAAATTAAAAAATACGGCAAGCAAATAAAAAAGACAAGCGAAGTGAATCACGGCATGTATTTTTCATTTGCTAACGTTTTTCTTTTTAATCTGCTTGTCGCAATTTTTAATTTGATTGCCGTAGTTTATAATTTCCTTGTCGTATTTTTTTATTTGCTATGCGTATTTTAAAATTTGGATGTCTTATTTTGTTAAAGTTTGATCGCCATAGTTTATAATTTGCTTGGCGTATTTTTTATTTGCTTTGCGTATTTTAAAATATGGTTGCCATATTTTTTTAAAATTTGATTGCCGTAGTTTATAATTTGCTTGGCGTATTTTTTTAATTTGCTTGCTTAACTTTTAATTTTCTCGAGAAAAGGTGTAGTATCCTAATAGACTGATAGCTTATGGAAAAACGATCCACACAATCCATATCCACTTAATCAAAAGGGAATTTTGATCAATCAGCGACAACACATTCACAATGTTAATTTCAAGTAAACATAAAATGTAATTATGTAAGTGTTTTGGAACTGTTCATCTTTTGAACACAACGTTTCGGCCGTTGTACTCTACGGCCTTCTTCCGATGTAACATGCAATATCCGTAAGGAAAGAGGGTCTCTTTTATGAGTCTCCCTCTCCGGGGGGAAAAACAACTAAAAACGGTATCAAACAAAAACTTTAAACTTTAACCACAACGCTTGCAAATTGGTTATTCTATTTTAACAATGATGAGGACAACAGTCCTAATACATAATGATAATCCCTCATCTGAAAAATTCAGACAAAATAAAATGTAACACAACCTGGCTGCTCTAGAGTCAAATTCTACTCCCACTTCTACGTCCTTGCGTAATTCTACTATAAATGGTAGCTGTATCCAAGACTTGTCTATTTGGAGCAGGTGGTAACGAACCTGGACAGCGATTACTAGGTCGTGAGTTCTAACCACTGTAGGGGAATGTTGATTTTAAATATCGTTTTACTCCTCTATTTTTGGTTGGAATTGTTCTTGTTACATACGTAAAGCCTGATTTTGTACTGGATAATCGTTTCATAATTCTTTTTCCTTTCTTTTTTAAGAGTAAAACTGATCATCCCTAAAATTAAACTGTTTCCCCCCTCACCAATGCATACTGGGAGCGTGCTTGGCATATTGTTTTGGAAGAATTATTTTTAGCACAAGTCTAAAGTGACACATACCATGAATCCTTTAAATACGATTTGCTTTGAGATTTAATTACAGTTTTTGTTGCATTTTATATTGAATGATCTGAATTAACTCCGGTCGAATAAGAAAAACAAACCCATGTTGCATTTTCAATTGATATTAAGGAAATAAATAAAAAGAAATTCATATTTATTTATTTAAACACAAAAAAGAACAACGAGAGTTCTTAATTGTGATCTTAACTTTTAAAAAGTGACTTTTAAAAAATGATCCCAGTTTCCCCCGCTATCCGAAAATAGAGCGTTTCTATGAAATCCTTCCGTAAGCCAAAATGGCCTTAAGTGAAGAAACAATTACCATTAGAGAGAGAGAGAGGGGGGGAAGCGGGTGCACGTTGCCTCTATAACGGCTCGCTGCAGAGCAAACGCTGGGCGCTATTTTTGCTTTACGCCATTTTTCGTAAATGCGAAAAAGTGGCGTAAAGCGAACTTTCTAAAAACTGGGGATACCTTTGTTCTTATCCTTCGAAATGTTTACAAATCTATGCATTTTCCTTTATTTTTATCTCCAGGAAAAAATTAATTTTATTTAAAAACAAAAAAAAGCAAAGAAAAAGAACATCCCTTTTTTTCCTTTTTCTTTTCAAAATAACGAGTTTAAATATGCTTCTGTCATACGTCATTATTGTACAAATGGAAAAGCTTACACCAAATGATCTCGTCCCCGTGAATAGAATCTTTTATTCGTCAAGGAGAACAATTTTGGTGGGGACTTAACAGACCGTAAAGAACGTTGTAAAATTTGCGCAGCGAACCGACCGAGAAACCCTGTCTATAGAAAAACCTAATCATCTGCTGTAATTGACTGAAGAAGCCCAAATAAACCTTTTTATAATCACATCATCTCCGAATCCTTGCGACTGAAGACAAAGACTGATTGAAGCGTAGGAAATGTTAAGTGCAGTCCAACCACGTAACAAGTTTCTAAGGACGCTTCAATTCAAACTGCTTTTCTTCGTTTCGTTTTACTAATTTAAAAGAAAACATAATTTCTGTTTATTTTTCGTGTATTATTGCTTAAAACCAAATTTCCAATAGATCTAGTTTAGTTTTATATTTGTTATTTTTATTTATCGAAGCAAATCCCTACCGAAATATTTGTCGTTCATCATTTTGTTGACTGAACAAAAATTCGATTGAAGAATTTGAAACCGTCAACCAAAACTGTCAACATTTCTTCAGTTTTTAATTTTTGGTTGGCTATGTATGTGTCGCGCGTACAGGCCGCACCGATGGAGCTAGAGGGCTGAAAAATTAAACATTTATTCATTATTATGTATAGAAAAACGTGCTCTTCTACAATATCAATTTTGTCTAAATCACTTTGGTCTAAATTCACTTTTGTCCAAACAATACCTTCAAAAGTTCTCAATGAATTTCAATGACATTTTGCCGAATGGTTGGTCCTAATGAAGAATTGATGAAATTTTTGGGCGGATCCAGGGAATTTGTTCGATTGAGAGATAGTTTTTTATTACATTTTGGGACGGATCCTGGAATATTTGTCCTCTCAATCGAAAAAAAACATCCTTGGATACATCCCAACATGTCATCACTGCTTCCTTAGCCAATGGCCCACCATTTGAAAAATGTTATTGAAATTCATTGAGAACCTTTGGAGATATTGTGGTGACAAAAATGATTTTAGACAAAAGGGATATTTGCTAAAGTGATGTACACGAAAGTACTGTACCCCCCCTCTCACACCCCCGGCACATGAGTGAAAACCCTAACCCTTTAACTGTGGAAGCTGGTGAAGAGTAAAAGTTAACCGTTACAAGATAAAGGCCCTTGTCCATTGCATGAATATCCATTGCTAGTTATCCATTGAAAGATAAAAGCCCTGGTTCACAGATAGAACAGAGTTGCCATAAATCACAATAAAACGGACCTTTTATTGGGTTAGCCAAACGAACTGTCCTGGCTGAAATTCCCGTCATCGACAGTTAATGGGTTAATCCTAGTTGTCTGCAGTCCCACGTTCTACCACTTAACCCATCTGGCCAAGATCTTTTTTCATGACGGTCAAGAAGACAATGGTGCAGGTGATATGAATCATATTAATATGTTATATTTGTATGTTTAAACACATGCATATTTCTTATGCTTTAAAAATTGTTTGGTGGGAATTAACAAATGTCTACATTCACACAAAGATAAATTATTTTCAGTTGCCGTCTATCCCAACAATTCAGAAGAATTCTTTTTTTTTTCCTTCGTTCTTTTTTTAAACAATAAAACCACTGATTCAATATTCGCTTCTTTTGAAAGAAAAAAATAAATTGTTCGTGCGTGAAAAAATAGAGATCTAGAAAGTAGAGTGAAATAATTACTATACACTATTACACCTGTATATACACACACGAGTTGAACCATCAACTGCGAATGACGGAAATTTCAATCATTGCAGTTCTATGGTTAACTCAATAAAATGTCCGTTTTATCGTGATTGATGGCTTCTCAGTTCTATCTGTGAGTCATGACTTTTATCTTGCAATAGATAACTTATTTTTTTCCTTTAGATCTTTTAAACGATAAAGGCACAGATTCGATATTCGCTTTCTTTTGATAAAAAATAAATTGTTTGTGTGTGAAAAAAATATCTAGAAAGAACAGTGAAAGAATTACTACATACCTGAATATATATACACGAGTTTGTGTGCGCACACAAGTTAACCCATTAATTGCGAATGACGGAAATTTCTCTCATTGCAGTTTTATGGCTGACTCAATACAATTTTCTGTTTAATATGTTTGACGTCAATTCAGTTCTATCTGTGAGTCAGGGGTTTTATCTTGCAATGGATAATTATTACACTTGCCAACTTCCACAGTTAATGGGTTAAGTATTTATGGCTATTGATTAAGTTTAGCACAGGTGGACAAGTGTGGGGCACATAGTAAGAATGAAATTCACCACCCATCCCGAATTGGTCAACCAGAAAAGCTCGCTATACATCAAGCCACTATGGATTTGTATATGATTTTGGTAATGGCAAATATTTTGAACTGTTTCACATATTTACTACGCTTGGCTTAGCAGGCCATGAGTCAAAATGAAGGTTTGAAGATTATGCTGCGCCAATCCTCCAACTTGACAGGGTCTATCTGCTTTGGAAATCAGCCTGTGATATCCAGGCTTGAACACTAACTATAGGTGCTAAAATAAAATATGCAGCGATATCAGCAACAATGCAAAACTGAGAATTGAAGATTGTTTTATCATTACATATGGACAGCTAGATCCAAAATCAAGTAGACGCGAGACATTTAATAAAATGTAACATACAGTGTCGCCTATATATGAGTACAGCCCAACCACTTTTTTTTTTATAGAAAGTTAATTTTCTTCTAAACCAAACATAGCAGGATCTTATTATTTCTCGTGGAACGTTACACAATCAAAACGGATATTATCAGGTATTATTTATGACCAAATACTACTAGCCATGGCTTGCGAGATTACCTTGCTGATCATAGCTCTACGGTAGGCACCTAAATTATATTTTGCTTAGCTGAGTCTAGTCTGGCATAAGGCAAATAGTAATATTAGAACTCGCTAGCAATGGCTTGCGCGAATACCCTGCTGATCATTGCTCTATGGCAGGCACCCAAGGAATATATTTTCTAAAGCTAGGTCGGTATGGCTCGGGGTCAATAATATGGAGTTACCCTTAGGATAATATTCACTGGCAATGTCCAACGAGACTAACTTACTGATCATCTCTGGTCAGCAAGAGGCCTAACGTATATTACAGGTTGAGTACCATTTATCCAAATTGCCAGGGAACAGAAGTGTTTCGGATTTCGGATTATTCTGGATTTGGGGAATATTTGCATATACATAATGAAATATTACTCTTACACCTCTGTCCAGTTTCTCCAATAGCTTGTTTTTATGCTATAAATAAACATAAACGCTTTCCTTTGTTCTTATCACTGTTATTCATAGGTGTATCTGCAGCCTTTTTCACATTTTCAACAATATCTTTGTACAGATGAGACAATAAGCAAGTGATTAATGCATGTAGGTCTTGCGGTGACAATACATTTCTTTCGCCGTGTGTGATGTAAATATAGTTTTACGTTTCCAAAGAGTTAAACAAGGATAACCAAGCTTTTACTGTAGTCAGAATGAGTTTAATGCTTTGGAAATCGGCCTCGTCTCTCGTCTTCGAATCATACTACAGTGAGTTCGAATGTGGCATTTTCGATTTGTGACGTTATGTTGGCTTTCAAAATGCTTCGGATTTGGGAATATGTCGAGTTTCGGAGTTTCGGATAACTCAACCTGTAACTAAGCCCAGGCTAATATTATCTTGAATTTTGATTAGATAAAGAATCATCAACCAGTTTGTGAGTAGCATTTCTTTCATCTTGTTTTTAGTTGGTTTTCATTCTACAGCAATTAGAAAACAGTGCGGAATGGAAATAAAGAATAAACTCTCTAGGTGAGACTCGAACGCGCATCACTTTTGCTTCGGGAAGTCCGTCCTAGCTAGTCAGCAGCTCTAACCTATTGAACCATGAGAGCTGTACAATTGGCAAAATATCAAATCTAATTGATGTAAACCTATTCCTTATTCCCCCGGGTCTCTAGAAACCACACGACTTCTTCTTGTTGTTGATGTTATCGTTTGTTGTTTGTTTTACATGCACTAGTAGTATTAGTAGTAATCTTATCTTGAATTTTAAATTCTACGGCCATTAGTGAACATAACAAGAATAGGTATTAGGTGAGACTCGAACTCGTATCTCTTTTACTAAGGCTCCCTGAGTAAAAGGGATACGAGTTCGAGTCTCACCTATCTTACCATGATAACTTCTCTAATCTAATTCTCTTTATCGATAGAGACCTTTTTTTGCAAATATTCTGATACTGTGTCCTTGATCATTTCGAACGATTTGTTTGAACTTTTTAACATTCGCGCCGATTTTAGACGTGCATGGACGTCCACAACTTTCATCATTTATTTCACAAATCTCTTGTGACATGGTATACATTCTTCCAATAAACAGCAGTTAACATACGAAAAGATTCGGTAGAGGTTTTGTTCAATTACACCAACATTTCAAATTGATGCGCCGCTCGATTTTTGAACTGACCATTTTTACGATGAGTCAGAAAAAAAGTCTACTTCAAGCGATGCGTAACAACGAACTGAAGACACGGGAGCAGAGTGATATTTTCAGGGGGTTGTTTTTGTTTGCCCATTGGTCCACGTATACGACATGGTTCGTTTATGCGCGCTGCGCCAAAAGCTCGTATAGATACAAACGAAAACTCTTCAAAGAAATATATACTTAGCAAATAATGCTTTTTGTTGGTGACAATAAGTTTAGTATATATTCTTATATATGGTTGTTGTTGTTTTTATCTATTGTTTCTATATGTTCGTAGGAACATAGTTAAGAGTTTGTTTTTTTAGACAGAAAGAAAGAAAGAACTGATTGACAGTATCGCACAGTGGGAACCAAGGATTCCATAATGTCGACAAAAAAAACAAAATATAGATGAATCAATAGTATATAAATTAAAACTAGCAAAACATTATAGCAAAAATATATTATATATATATATATA
>VCCN01005116.1:831234-841276 GCA_006491835.1 Architeuthis dux | reverse complement strand
GTGTTGCTTAATTATTTGTATAATATCCTTCACTCCAGTCCTTTGATCCATGTTGATCATTTTCTATCTCTTAGGGTTATCCCTAACATTGGTCTTTAAACACTTTTTTTGACTGTTGTCTATTACCTAACGGTGTTTTGATTTTAAATGCAACTGTAAACTGAATGGTTAAACAATTTACAATGTTATGGCACGACTCTTAAGTGTAGCAGAACAAACAATTATTCTGCCCCAGTTACCAACCATAGGGAACAAGAATAGGATTGGGAAGAGGCAAAAATATAAATGGGTTTCTTGTAGTCAGTAACGAATAGCCTAGAAAACGGACATACCAAGTTATAACGTATGGCAACAATTTGTTCGATGGATGCTGATTCGAGTATACCACCTTTAAAGGGTTTATTGGGGACAGGATCTCTCTGCTACCCAACACTTCCCCCAGTGGCGAATAGGGATTTCCCAGTAGATATTAGGGGTGCCGTGTAAAGATGACGTAGACCATTAGAGACCCCTATAGATATATAGGGACCCACCGAATACATCGAATAAGGTGGCACAATCTAAAAAGGCTCACACCTTTAAAACGTTCTGACGGGGACAGGATCTCTGCTACCAGGTGGTGGATGGGAAGGTCTCTTAGATATATGGCATACCATCCAAGACGGCGTGGACCATAGAGATCCCCTGTAGATATATAGGGCTCCACCGAATATACCGAATAAGGTGGCACCAATCTGAATGCTCACCACAGAATAGTGGCAACGCGTGAGCTGAATTAGCCACCACCTTCCCAAATCCAATATGACAGCACAACCTTATAAATATCGTGGCATTCCTGTTGGATCATCGTCTAGTAATGGTCCAACCACATGTGCCTGTGGGCGATATGCCACCAAGGGCGAGTAGATACTGTCCAAGCAAGACAAAGTCTTGGACATTAAACAAACTTAACATGATGGTCTACACTTACAATACTCGGGACATCTCTGTAGATCACAGACTGATGATGGAATTGGACAACATCGCTTGGCACATCGTAGGTATCAGTAAAACAAACAGAAAAGGAGTAAACCTAATACAACTATTCTATTATAAGGGGTGGGGAGATAACAAGTTTAGTGGTGTCGGATTTCTAGTCAATAACAACATTGCAGGGAACATTATACGTTTTTACAGCATATCAGACAAAGCAAAAGATACACATTAAAGGTAATGCAGGTTTACGCGCCAACTTCGAAAAGTTCTGACCAGGGGATTGAAGTGTTTCATAACGACATCAGTAAGATAATAGATCGGGAGAAAAGTAATTACACAATACACATGGGAGACTTTAATACTAAGGTAGGCAATGGAAAGGTTGGGGAATCTAGCGTAGGAAAATATTGAATAGGCCAGAGAAATGAAAGAGGTGACATGCTAGTCAATTTCTCAGAAAGATGCGAATTTTAAAAAATCAATAACATTAACGACGTTACGGTTATAAACAAAGTAAATATAGGAAGCGACCATAGAATGGTAGCGTGTAGAACTATTTTTTTAATATACTTGTAAGTTCAGTGTAAATAATGGCCGCCTTTTGCTAGCACCCGTGGAAAATATGTGTTCTCTGTAAAATTACAGAAAAGGAAAGAGCATTTGGACGGCTTAGTTTACTTACATGGGGATGGACAGAGACTTAAGCAAGTGGAATTTGAGTTTTCGTTGTAAAATCGTAAAGCTTTCTAGACTATATATATGTATACGAAGTTGGATTAATAAGTGCGTAGCCTGACATGTAGTTATTAGCTGAATTTTAGATTTCACGGTATACTGTTCCGTATGTGTGATTAATATTCACCTATTAAATAGCAATGACCACTGACAAACCCGTTCTTCCTAAGTTTCAATTCATTTCTACAGTAAAATCATTGCCAATGCATTTACAATATTCATAAAATAACCATATCATGTTAGTAACGCTAATATTATTTTGTGACCACTGACAATTCCTTTCTTCGTGATTTTCAATGCACCACAGACAGATTAATTGCCGAAACTTCCTGGGTCAAATTTCATGTAAAAAAATGCAATATTCAGTTCTTAATCACCATTTTCTCCATAACACCAGTTGTTAGTGCAGGGAATAATTAGAAAATAAACTGAAGGATGGTGAAATAGCGGTATAGACGGGTGTCTACGTCAGTGTTTCTTAAACTATTTCAGTGTCATTCACCTTCAAGTCTTTATTACAAAATCTCATTCACACATGACTAAATTCCCTTACGTTTTTAATTATTTAATCTTTTTTCTCCTTTGTGTAGAATTTGAATTCATTTTGCATCAAGATCAAAAACATAAATTAACTCATTTATTTTATATTATTCATGCTTTTTGAACATCCTAAAGATATGTAAAGACAACTAGGAGTGACAAAGAATTCACACAAAAAGTGATTACAGTTTTTCTAGTTTACATGGATTTAGCAAACGGTCTTAGAACTTAGAATTATATTTTTAGAAATAATGTTTTCTTGTGGTAAATGTTTACCACACAGATTACTTTTTTAAGCATAGAAAAAATATAAGCATCTGAGTAAATAAGGTTTTTCACCCTTCATGTTTCTTTCAATGTAGTTTCATTCACTCCCCAAAACATTGGGTGAATCATTCACCAGTTTAAGAAACAATGGTCTATGTTACCGGATCTGTATCACAATAGAATGGCATCATTAAATTAAATGAATGTTTTGATATATTTGATATATAAATCCCACCCGTGATATCACCGGTTACATAAATAGCAAACATGTAAGAAAGAAACTCTAAACTAAAATTGTTCTAAGAATTTCTCTAAACCTACTGATATATTGATTAATATTTTTCTCAATAATATGTTGATATGAGATAATTAGGTGATCTGCCCGAAAAGTATCCTGCCATTTTGAATATCTCGAGAGCCAATGGCGCGTCGTTGATTTAACTTGGTAACCAGTCAGTGGAGACATTACTGCACATGCGTGAATAGATACTCTCCCGTGGAGTTACTCAGTCGGCAAAAGATGCCATTGAGTGATATTATGTACTCTGTTCAATAACCGACCGAGTCATTATTCGTGTCTCATGCAGGGTCTTGAGGCAAAACATCGCGTTGCCCAGGTCTGCCAATCACCCCTACAGTCTAGATTTGGGTCCCTGTGACGTATGGCTGTCCCCAGAGATTCTAGACCGTGGACATGTGATGGCGATCCCAAAAGAGGGCTTTGCAGACTGTTTTGAAAAGTGGAAGAGACACTGGGATAAGTGAGGTCAAAGGGGGAGTACTTTGAAGGGGACTAAGGCGCCATTGCCCTAGATAGGTCATTTTTTCGGTAATATTCGGTACAGACTTCGTATGAGGACAAGAAGGGCAAAGAAATACAAAAGAGGTGGGAAGTAATAGAAGTGAAGAAGAAATCTTGAAAATGCAGGTCAGAGAGAAACAGAGATAGATAGTGGGAGAGGGAGTGTGATAGAGAGAATGAGGGGGAGGGAAAGATAGAGGGGCAGAGAATCGGAGAGATAGAGAAAGAGGATGAGGAGTAGTGAGAGAGAGAGAAATATGGTGAGAAGCTACGGAGAGAGAGACTGAAAAAAGCGACGCAGAGAAACGGAGAGATAGAGGAAGGACAAATAGAAAGATAGACAGACAGAGACAGAGAGACAGAGAGGTATAGGGGAGAGAGGGAGGGAGGCAGAGAATGGAAGATACAGAGAGAGGGGAGAGGGAAGGGATAGAGTAATGACAGTGAGAGAGGGGGAAGAGACAAAGAAAGAGAGACAGGGATAGTGACACAGAGAGATAGGTAGAGAAGCCACGAAGAGAGAGAAAAATGCGAGTCAGAGAAAAGGAGAGACAGATGGACAAATAGAAAGAGAGAGAAGCAGGCAGAGGTAAGGAGAAAGAAAGAGAGAGAGGGGGAAGAGACAGAGAGGGGGAGAGAGCGAAGCAGAGAGGGAGAAAGAGGAAGACATAGAGAGGGAGACAGAGAGAGGGGAGCGAAAGAGAAAGAGAATGATAGAGAGAGGGAGATACAGAGAGGGTGAGAGAGGAGAGAGAAAGAGAAAGAGAATGATAGCGAGAGGGAGACAGAGAGAAACTGTATTAATTGAACCGGAAATTAAATTTGTTCTTTGCTATCCAAAACTAATCATGGCGACAAATAAGGATCATGGGAAAAATGTGACGGGTATTTCCGGTGAAGAGAGGAAAAGGCAGAGATTGACCGAAGCAGTTCTTTTATGTGTGTGTGTGTGTGTGTGTGTGTGTGTGTGTGTGTGTGTGTGCAAGAGAAGAGAGATAGAGAACGAGAGAGAGGGAGGGGTGAATTCTAGACCAAAAAGTCCAGAAGAAGAAAGGAAAAGGCTGAGACGATAAAGAAAGGAGGAAAAGGAAGATGGGCCACCATTGAGCCCCGAGAGAAGGTTAAATTAGAAATATTATTGAAAAGCAGAGGGTCATTGTTAGTCGTAGGGCAAAAAATTGGTATGTGTGGGTTCAAGTTTCGCCGGGGTCCACCGTTGGTGTGAGGCTAGTTATGGGTTTGGTTGGGATGGCTGGATAGGAATGGAATCGGTATCTGATACTTTTGTCATCCGGTAACGAGTAATAGCTTCTCTGATCTTTCGTCTTTTGTCACGACCCTAAGGCAGCCAAATCCCACTAGCCAGGGGTCGTGGATGGTGGCCATGACGGTTGAGGGTTGAAAGAACAAGATTAAAACACGCCCTACGCGATTTATGATCACGTGACTTTAATGAGAACAGCAGGTCAAAACTGCAACTATTCATTGCCAATGTACAATAACTTTCCTTCCTTTCGTTTTATCTTTCTTTCATCAATCATTTTATCTTTCTTTTTCTTTCTTTTTTTCGTTTTTATCTTTCATTTTGTCTTTCTCTTGTTTCTATCCTTTTTGTTACACGTCTTTCTTTCTCTCTTTCTTTCGTTCTTCCTATCATTTTATCTTTCTTTTTCTTTACTCTTTTCGTTTTTATCTTTCTTTATCTCTTTCTTTCTTTCTCTCTCTCTATCTGTCTTTCTTTCTTTCGTTTTTATCTACATTTATTTATTTTTCTCTTTATTTTTGTCTTCTTCCTTTCTTTCTATCTTTCTTTTTCTCATTTGTCTTTCTTTTTGTCTTTCTCTTGTTTCTATCTGCTTGTACACGTCTTTCTTTCTCTCTTTCTTTATATCTGTCTGTCTTTCTTTCTTTTTCAAAACTGCAACTATCGCAAAATCCCAAACTACAAAAAAGTACCCGGACGACTGTGCAAGGTACTAGGACAAATTGTGTGTCCGGTAGCTCTGACACAAGAAAACAACCGAGTGAAAAGGGAAGAATACCTCGCCACTTGGTTGGTTGTTCGGTTGTGTCGATGGTCGGAGATCCGGAGAATTCAACTATAAAAATGAAACATCCATTCAACTAACAAATTAAGGTAAAATATAAAAAGAGGGACTCAAAAATGATTATCTTGATTTTAAAATTAAAAATAAAAGTTAAAATGAAGTAATACAGAAAATATGACACGCACGAAACAAGGAAAACAAGGAAAAGGAAAATGTACTTATATAATACGCAACGTGATTGTCTAAATTTTCTGTCTATAACATTTGTCAAGGTTGATAACTTTTAAATGATAACTATAGAGTAATCTCCCTCATTTATTTATATATTTGCAAATGCGTAAACAAATCCAGGTTTATTCTGATTGAACATAAACAAGAAAATGAAGAGCAACCTTATATTTGTTATGTTTTCTGTTTGCAAAGTTATTTAAATACTGCTGCCATTTTTTGACGGCTTGGGTAAACTAGTATAAGATAACAATAGAATTAATTTTAACAATAACAATTACAAATATTCATGAAATTAGTTGTTTTTGAATTAAAATAGTGATTTTCCTTTTTGCCCATGAAGTGAGTTCGATCCGCACTGTTCGGCTCATTACTGTGGTCTTGTGTCAGACCAATTTAAGCTTAGTAAATATAAGTGCGCCACGGCAGTTCATTAATAAGCTCATCTTGTAGACCATTACTGCGGTAGTGAGTTCGATCCTCACTATTCGTCTCATTAATTTAATTAATTTAAGCTTAGTAAATTTTAGTATAATTCACTAAAGGTCTGTCCGTCTGTCCGTCTGTCGGTCATCGCATAACTCAAGAACAGCAACAGCAATGACCACCACATTTTCTGTGGTTACTAATGTGACCGCGGAGCAGGTTTTCGCCCTGTTATTCTTTGAAACTCAACCCCAAACTAGAGGGTTCGATTTACAATGTAAGTTTATGCTAAATTGGTCCCCTATATTGAGTCCGGTTGCGTTTATGCTTACCTAAAGATTCACTTTTACTTTAATTCACCAAATGTCCGTCCGTCTGTGTTGGCATAACTCAAGAACCACACGGAATCCCCATGGAATGTTCTGTGGTTACGAATGGGACACCGTAGCACGTTTTAAGCAGGTTGGTTTTTGAAAATTACAAGACTTTTTAAGGTTTTAGTGGGGTATTCGATTTACAATGTCAGTATTTTGCTAAATCGGTCCCCTATTTTGTGTCCGGCTGTGTTCACGCTTACCCAAAAATGTACTATTACTTTAATTCACCAAATATCAGTCTGTCCGTCTATGTTAGCATAACTTAAGGACAGCTAGAGCTATGGCCACCAAATTTGTATGTGGTTACTAATGGGACCATAGAGCATGTTTTTAGCATTATTAATCTTTGAAAATTAAAAAGAAATGTGGTTTGCGTTTGTGCTATCCCCAATAATAATGATCTGATTTCTATATATCTATGTATGTATGTATGTATGTATGTATGTATGTATGTATCTATCTATCTATCTATCTATCTATCTAATACTAAAAATCTGATTCGTTTAACTGTATGTGACCTCTAAGTAGACGAAATGCTGCATTGTGGCCAGAGGTATAGATTTAAGATATCCTTAAAAACAGTTTTGATCTCTTATTATAACCAGAGGCATGTAGTCTTTCCGCAGGAACTAGCTGGAAGAGTCAGCTGTAGGGAGGATTTTCAGCAAGTACCTGTAATGGTGCAAATTCGCAACTGTTGTGAGTTCGATCCTCAGTGAGACCCACACTTATGTTCCCCTGCAGTACTAAGCTAAGCTTAATAAATACCTATATGGGTGCCCGCTATAGGGCAATGTTTTGAAAACTTGTCTTGCAGACCAGTTTGCTAGTGTAATGAGTTTGACTAAGCTTAGCTCACATGTTAGCGGTGAGTTAGCTAGTTACGTATTACGATCGACGCCATTGTCGGTTTTTGAAAACCAATATTTTCTATGCTGATTTTCAATGCATGCATGCCTGTCAACAGAGGTGTGGGTGGCCTACGGAGGGTGGGTGGCATACGGAGCTACGGGTAGCCTAGTGGTTAACGAAACGGAAAATGGAATCGGCGAACTGTGTTCAAACTCCGGCTGAGACAGTTTGCACTAATGCTCTTGGGAAAGGCATGTTTCCATCTCTCAACTCTCCATGGATAAATAGCAGGGCAGACTGGGCTTTTTAGCCTTGGTTGGCAACTAGTCTAGGAGACGGAGGACTCTGAATTGAAACCGAAACAGTCCAAGCCTTCGTTCAGCGTCATAAGAGGTTGTCAACGGTTAAAATAGGGAATGTGTAACCGGAATGTACAGTCAAGGGGGTCTGGTGAAGCTTCGACGGGCCTAGCAAGCCGGAAGTAGATTATAATAAATGCATCATCATCAGCATCAGCATCATCATCAGCAGCAGCAGCCTTTTAGCGTCCATCGTTGGACATAGACTTTTCCCAGGATTCGCCAGACCTCTCTATCATGGTCGCCGCGGGGCAATACTTTTTGAACTTGTCTAGTTCTTATATTTTACCGGCCACAGTTTCACATATGATCTCTAGGGATCCACGTTGTGAGTCGTGATGTCCAGCGGTTGTCTGACATTTTTACAACATTTGAGTTTTCTAATGGATTCTATGGAATAACGCGAACGCCGTCTCCACCACCCCACGACACCTTGAGTACACGTAGATTTAAAAAATAAAAGGCTAGCCTTACTCACTTGGAAGATTGACGCAACATAATCTTCCTACAGCCAATGGCCATGTGTCGAACAAAGCTGAAGTTACTAAATATCAAGTGATTTTCAGGTTTAAAATGAATTTTCTGATTTGATACAGGCGTTTTAAACTTTAAAATCAGGTTTGCCAATTTAGCTCTTTTGGAGCTAGATCTAGCTCCTTTTTGGTGCATTTAGCTTCTATAAGTCTGTATCTAGCTCTTAGCTCCTAATTTAACTTCTTTTCAATTTATCAAACTTTAGCATATTTTATTATTTAGGAGTAAGTAAAATTAAAAATTAAATATATATATTATTTTTGGCTACTTTGTGTTTTATTTTCGCTACTTTTGGTAGTGCTCTCGTTAATTTTATTCAAAAAGTATTTGGCAACTCTTCACGCACATTTTGAATTTGATTGAAGTTGAGTGCTTTGCGAGTTATGTAGATTCATCAGTCTATGTCAAGAATGACATGACGATGGTTTGTTGCTGATATGAACTTCTAACTAAAGTAAGTATTTAAATTTGTTAGGATTAATATCTAGCTCCTTTTTAGCCCCTTCTTTTTTTTTAGCTCTAAAATCTATTTTCAAGTTGGCAACCCTGAAACAAATGGTTCTTTTTTGATTCCTCTAAAGAATCTTAATCATTCCATTGAGCAGAGCCTTTGTTGATTTGGCAAACACTTAAATTCACTCGTTCTTTTTTTCCACCAGTCTTGAGTCAGCGGCCCCTTTTGTGAGAAAAAGTTCCTTTTCAGAAAAGTCGGCTCAATACAAAACAGAGCCTGTCTCCTTCAGTGGTATTCAATGCTCAATTCAACTAGCCTTGAGCCTCGGCCTATTTCTCCCAGTCCCCTAACCTCCCAGCTAGTTCCGTTGTTCTTTATCTATCTTTATACTTACGTCTAACCGTGCTACTTTACCTTTTATTGGCACCCGTTCACTATGTTGTGCGTTTTTTCATTGAACCACTTTTTTAATTCAGTTTCCCAACTCTTTTATCTCCTTTCTTGTACTTCAATTAATTTTCTTTCTTTCTTCGCGGCTATTCAGACGCAAACTCATTCATACTTTTATTCGGCCCGCTTTTATAGTTCTAGTATTCCCTTGTTCGAAACGTATTTTTCTTTTTTTCTTTTTTTTCTTGATCACTTTATTTCATTCTGACAATTCACCTTTCTTCACACGCCTTCCAGCATTAAATCTAGGTTTTCCCTTCTTTTTTGTTGTTCTTCTCTTGGTTTTTGGCTTTGAGATCCTTGCAGAAGAGCCAAATACTTGCCTCCCTAGGCCCTACCTCTTTCTGCCTTCGACACTTCTAAACATCTCTCTCTCTCTCTCTCTCTCTCTCTCTCTCTCTCTCTCTCTCTCTCTCTCTCTCTCTCTCTCTCTCTCTTATATTACGCTATTTAATGTCTTGTGTCCATCGTGTATGAGGTGACCGCAATGCGTACTGGACGATCAGCTCGAAATTGTCGCTCCACTGGTCAACCCCCTTCCCCGCATCGCTCACCGCAAGCTGTAAACTCGATGGACGATTGACTCAGAAGAGTTTGTTTGCCAACACCTTCCAATGCCCTGACAGATCTGATGCCAACACACTCCCACCAACACTCACGGACATACGCTTTCAGACACATTCACACTAAAACGAAAATAGACGATCTGATACGTTTAATTACCTACAATTAAACACTCCGACGTATGTGCATAAAAAGTTACTCCGAAAAGCATCCATGTAGGTAATCAATATTCAATTATCAAACTGTCCTGGGGGTCTTTTACGTTAGTACCCATCACACTAAAAAGTATACCTATTACAGGTCACCGTATGTTTGTTTGCTGAATAAATGTAAATAAAGAATATAATGAAAAGCCACAAATTATAGTTCGGGGGCCAGCAGGGGCTACTGTGCACCCCCCCTCCCATGATTCTACTTTTAGGGTACCAAAA
>VCCN01005116.1:811232-824209 GCA_006491835.1 Architeuthis dux | reverse complement strand
TATATAGAGAGAGAGATAGAGAGAGAGAGAGAGAGAGATAGAAAGAGAGAGAGAGATTAACATAAAACAGCATAAATGGCACATCGTAGAAAGTGTTTTGCTAGTGCTACACCGTTATAATGCTCCAACTTGAAAAAAAGCAATTTACTGTCCAATTTGAAACTTTATAATGATATTATGGCATTTGCGTTTGCGCTCGCTGCTCTGTTCCTAATACAAATAATTTAGACAACATGCTTTTCTTTTTTTATTGTTAGTCATTTTCTTTCATAGACGATGCCTTATCGAAGCAAGAAACAGGAAAATGCCTGGAAAAGGATTGGTGCAAAAAGACGTGTGGAAATGACAAGGAGACGAGACGAAGAGACGGATGATGAAAGAGCTGAACATCTCCAGAATGAGAGGGAAAGGTCAACAAAGAGGAAAGATGAAAAGACAGATGAGGAAAGGGCGGAATATCTTCCGAATAAGGGGGAATGGCAAGAAAGAGGAAGAGGGAAAAGAGACTGAGAAGAAGAAGAAGAAGAAGAAGAAGAAGAAGAAGAAGAAGAAGAAGAAGAAGAAGAAGAAGAAGAAGAAGTGAGAAAATACAAGGATAAAAATGAAGAAAGACAGAAATAAAAATAATGAGAAAGAATGGAAGAACCTGGGGGAAAGAGAAAGAGAACAAAGGAAAAGGGAAGCTTAATCAATGAAGTGAAAAGATGAATTCATTAAATCAAAATATTGCTTATTTTATTAAAAGTCATCTAAATAGCAATTTCTGAGATGAAGACACAACCAAAAACATTTAAATTGGCTACACTGGACAAGGAACGTATCTAACATGTTGGTGTGTGAGTCAGTGACGGCGATCGCCGCTAGGGATTCTAGAACAATCTAAAAAAAAAATATCGATCGTTAAGTCAACTCAACAATGAAACAAAAAGAGGAGAAATATAAATGACTCCCAATTTCAACAGAAAAAAATAATTACTCGATAATCCGAACATCAATTATTCGAATTTCGTATCATTCGAACAAGATTTCAAGGTTCATTGGCTTCAGTAATCAATTATCCGAAAAGAATACTCCCCGCCCGTCTCGTTCGGATAATCGAGGTTACTCTATATGAAAAATAGTTTGAATAAAAACGATTTTGGTAGGCGAAGAAAAATCGAGCTTCAGAGAAAGCAATGCAAATGCAAAGATAAATGAAAGGTCATGAAAAGTTGCAAAACGAAATCGAAAGAGAAAAAAAGATAAGACGAGGAAGAATTGAAAGAAGAAAGTGAGTTTATTCGTAAACAGGAAGGAAAAAGAAATAAATAAAGTGGACAGGAAAGAAAGAAAGAAGACATGAAAGAAAGAATGAGAGAAAGATAGAATGGCAGAAAGAAAGAAAGGCAGCGAGAAAGAAAAATAAAGAAAAATGAATTTTTGGAAGAAAGACAAAAAAGGAAAGAAGGAGAAAAATAAAGAAAGAAATAATGGTTGAAAATAAGGAAAGAAAGAAAGAAAGAAAGACAGAGAAAAAGAAAGGAAGAAAAAAGAACGATTGAAAGAAAGAGAGATCGAAAGTCAGAAAGCCAGAAAAAATGAAAGAAAAAAGGAACAGAAAGAAAAAAATAATGGTTGAAATAAGGAAAGAAAGAAAGTAAGCCCGAGAGAGAAAAAGAAAAGGAAAGAAAGGAAGGAAGAAAGAAAGAAATGGTTGAAATAAGGAAAGAAAGAAAGTAAGCCCGAGAGAGAAAAAGAAAAAGAAAGAAGGGAAGGAAGAAAGAAAGAAAGAAAGAAAGAAAGGAAGGAAGAAAGGAAGAAAAATATCTCAAGTAAGAACGATTTCGGGAGACGAGTGGTAAGACAGATCAAGTGTAAGAAATGCAGAAACCGAGGAAGAATGAAAAAAGAATGAAAAAGAAAGAGAAAAAAAGAGTGTTAATTCAAAGATAAGATGAAAGAAGAATTGAAACAAGAAAGTAATGAGTTTATTGTCGTAAACGCGGCCGGGAGCAGGTGGTTGCTTTTTCTGTCCGACTCTTCAATACAAAATGTCCTTATTGGCGGGTGTTAGCTGCATACATAAGAAAATGGGGGTCTGATGGTGCATGGGGTGGGGGAGGGTGAAGTGGGTGTTGGTTGCAGGGTGCCGGGATGTGGGGGCGAAAGTGTTGGTGGGTTCAAGTGAAATGGGGGGACGGGCGTGGAGTGGAGGCGACCGTCTGTGTAAGGAATGAAATGTGAAGAGAGTGGAAGAGCAAAACGTAATTAAAAATGGTAGGGGTGTTTGTTGTGTGTGAGGGTCGAGAAGGAAGAAAGAAAGAAAGAGACAGAGAAAGAAGGCAAGAAAGATAGATAGAAAGAAAAGAATCAAAGAAAGAAAGAAGGAAAGAGAGAGAGAAAGAAGGCAAGAAAGATAGAAAGAAAAAGAAAGAAAAGATTCAAAGAAAGAGAGGGAGAGATTCTCATTGAAACCGCTACCTCTCTCTCTCTCTCTTTCTCTCTCTCTCTCTCTCTGTTTTAACAATGGTAAACGAAGTGTTTCTATCTTCTATCTGTCAGTGTACATATATATTTATATACATATACGTAGATAGGTAGATATATAGATCAATGGATAGATAGATATGAACAGACTGAGATAGATAGATGCAGTATTGCCCATAAATGAGTACACCCCTACCACTATTTTTATAGAAAGTTAATTTTCTCCTCAACCAAACATAGCAGGATTTCATTATTTCTAGTGTAGGATTACATAATCAAAACGGATATAATCAGGTATTATTTATGACCAAACTCTACAGCAGTTGTGCCGCCCCCGCAGTTGTGCCGCCCCAGGTGATATTTTATAAGGATAACGGTTTTATCACTGTTTAACCTTTACACAAGCGTTCTCTTAAGTTACCAAGATCTTTGATAAATTCATTTTGTGACCAGACCAGCTCCAACTCGAAGGCGTTTCAACCAACTTCGTTGACAACCATTCTGCGGATCTTCAAACACAACGTGGGCGTAAAAGTTGTTGGTGGGATGAGACAAGTTCGAGCGGCGGGGTATCCGTCATATATGTATTAAAGTACACTAGTTGGCCTCGTGATGTCGTATATATTATTTTACAATAGAGTCAATATTGCTCTTTTTTTTTTAGTATGAGAATGATATGCGGATATGTCTCTCTGTGTTGTATACTGGGTGAATGTCCTGGACTTGGATAGAAAGGAAACTCGAAGACTTGCCTGTAAGAATATCTGGACATATTTTTATTTCATAGTACACAGCATACACTTCGTCGGCCGGTGGATGAAGAGTGGGAGTGAGTTGATGGGTGCCAAGAGACTGTTCCCAACTTGGTTTTAGGTCTTCCCAGCCCTAGGCGGACTGCCTCCTGGCTGCTTGGGTCCTCTCAGTTTTCTGTCCGCATCTCTCTTGCCTGTCCCCAACAGGGACAGCGGTCTCAGGCCTTCCGGCTCCGCTGATGTCTGTCGCTTCTTTGAGTGCCGAGTTGTCTGTCCGCATCTCGAGTTTGCTTTATAGGTTTCTCGAACGCCTACACAGGTGTCATTTCCGGTCCCCATATCCTGTTCGTTGGACACCTACGCAATATACCTATTTCCTAAGGTGACCGGGGTCACTTACATTTCCGCACAGGGTCTGACCCGGAATAACCTTTTGTGGCAGTATATCATAACATCTGAAACTGGGTCTAGAATTGTGTTACCTATTGGAAAGATCCATCACATTAAAAAATGTAACATTAAATGAAATGAAATTACTAACAAATACTAAATGTCTATTGTCTGTTATATGGTACTGCAAGAAAGGACCAATTCGTTTTAATGTTTTTAAATCCAAAATTGAGGCAAAAGAATCTAAATTCTTCAGAAAATAATCTGAAATATAATCTAAAAATATACAACATATCTTTAAAATCAAACTACGCAATTTCTTTGGGGTCTTTTAATGAGAACTTTTAAAACATGATAAAGGAAAGAGCTGCCAAAATCAGTGATAACAATATTAAATCAACATGTCTAAATATAGTTGCCCACACCTATTGTTCAAATAGGCACAATGTACACTTTATTGAATCGCATTCAATTATCTCCCTTTGCTAATTATCTTCTTGTTTACGGCCATGTTTTTTTCTTCATTTTATTTTCACCATTTGGGTGGTAATTAAAATTCAGTGGGTGTATATAAATTAGGTTATTTTACATGACTATAAGATATATTGTATTACAGTGGTGGGCATAGCTAACCGAAAAGTTAGCTTCGGTAACCGATAATCCGCTAACTAAAAAAGTCAGTTTCGATAACTCTAAACCACTAAATCTTTAGTGGAAGCTAACGATAACTGCTAACTTTTATTATATGAATTTAGCTTCGGTTTGTTTGTTTTTTATTCTAAAACCTTTAAAAACAGATCTAGAGAGCAGAAATATATATTTAATATGTTGTAGCTTAGAAATAGAGATTTCCAAACAGGTATAGCAAATCAGATGATGATCAAAGTGTACATACATAATTAAATGAACAAATGAAAGTAAACATTAGTTTACATTTAACATACAGGTTATTTACAAAACGTATTGAACGAATAAAAAATATTAAGAAATAAAAATACACATGAAAAATAACTTTAATAATCTAATTAATTCCTTCATTCTGGCTTGGCCTCCTGCTCCTGGTTGCCCTTCATGAACATCATCCTCTCAAAGTTGGCATCTGACAGGGGGGCTCTCTTGGCCATCAAGATGTCCTTGACTATGGAAAACAGGCGCTGAACTGCAGCACTGGATGGCTGTGTTATACTTGATGGACAGGTCGATCAACACTTGCACACCCAAGAAGGCGACGTCAGTCAGGACCTCCTTCGAGCCGGCCTCCAGCCAGGTCTTCACCAAGTTCTGTACTTTCGACTTCAGTGACCTGTGTCTCCTGCTCTGCTGAGACTGAGTGATGCTGCTAAAGAAGTCATCTTCCTCATCCTCACTGCTGGTGCTGTTGCTGCCATACTCACTGGTCTCCCTCAGGGCTGTCTCCACCTTCTTTACCCTTCTGAGCTGGCAGTGATTATACTTCTCCAGTCGGAACAGACGAAACCTGGGGTGGAAGGCAGCGGCCAGCTGGCACGCCTGCTCTTCTAGGAAGGGCCCAAACCTGTTTGTGATGCCTGACAGTATCGTCTACCAGAGGACTACAGTGCAGGAGGCCTTTTGGACTTGGCCTCCTTCAACCTCATGCCGGTAGCCGCTACAGTTGACAGAAGGCCCCCAAGATAGGCCTATTCCTCCCTCCATCAGGCAGTTGACCTTCAGAATCAGTAATGGTCTGCGGCTTCATCTGCGTCATCACCCTGTCGACAGCTCCCCTCTTCTTCTTCTCCAGCAGATTGTTGAGGACAACAACAGAGTCATAGCTGAAGTTTCATATGGTACTGTTGGGGATCGACAGCCTCCATTTCAACTCGTTGGCCGGCTTGAATGGAGTGCTGTCAAGCGCCTTGTCGGCATCCACGCTGGCTATCACACTGAATGTGTGGACTGCGCAACTCGTGTGCACTGGCAGGTTGTGGCCCAGGATATGAATAAATATGTCCCCCTAACTTTCATCAACCCTGATATTGTGTTTGTTTTACATATGAAATTAAGAATAGCTGTTCTAATTTGGCATCTGACAAAACATCGAAAATATTTTTAAGCATCTTTTTACGCCGGTAAAGTGAATAAAGTTTAACGGTCAAAAACGTATGTAAATCCTAAAATGATATGGCGTGTTTCAGTTGTTCAAACTGAAACACGCCATATCATTTTAGGATTTACATACGTTTTTGACCGTTAAACTTTATTCACTTTACCGGCGTAAAAAGATGTTAGCGGACTTAAAGTTAGCGGACTTAAAGTTAGCGGAAGCTAATTGGTCCGCAAACGGTTTTCAAAGTTAGCGGGAACGCTAATCCGCTAATTAGCGGTTAGCGGATTAGCGGAACCGTGGCCACCGCTGTTGAATTATAATCTTTGTTTTAGTTCCAACCAAAAGCGAAGTTCCATAATTATGAAGTATGGAAGACTAAGAAGGAAAAAAAGGATTAAGTTGATTTTCAAATACACGCAAAACACTAAAACTCACACATACTAAAACACACATGCACGCGCACAAACACACATAAAACATTAACACACAAACACACACAAACACGCACGCACACACGCTTATGTACAAACACACACATAAATGCCCATACCAAAACACACATGCATAAGCACACAAATCACACATACCGACAAACATACAAGCACACACAAAAGTCAGAAACACGCAAACACAGATACACGCACATACACAGACAAACACGCAAACACAAACACACTCATGTAATCATACATAAACACATCTACACAAACACATATACAAACCCACATGCAAATGCTACATGCTCACATTCACACATGCACACACAGGCCACATATGCACACACATACACTTACGCACACATGCCACATACACACACATACGCGCACACATACCGCATACACTTAGGCACACACATGCACACAAGTACCATATACACACATACGCACACACGTACCACATACGTATACACACATATTACATCCACGTCAACATATATCCACACGTATACACATATACAATTACGTACACTTACAAAAATGCACACACATACACTCACATACATATACATACATGCATCCACATACCACATACACACATGTGTGCACGTGTGTATGTGTGTGTTTGTGTGTATTTTCGAGTAAACGTCGTACGATGAAAAGTCGTGCCACGAGTTGAACAATATGTTATCTTTGTACACCTGATTTTGTTTACACCCAGACAAATATATCAACGGCCTCTTATGTCTCACACATTTACACAAATATGTATTTGCTAAGTTTAAGCCATACATATTTTGGTTTCAGTCATATTAATACTTGCTGTACACGCGCCCATCTAACCTCAGTCATTACATTCACACACACACACACACACTCACACACACACACACACACACACGCATATCCATTTATACACACACATATCCAGCTTTAGTCATTGTTAGAAACTGTCAACTAAAACTGTCACCAAAACTGTCAACATAGGTTTCTTCAGTTTTCAAGTGAATCTTTTTCTGGCTGGTTGGCTATGTATGTATCACTCGTACAGGCTGCACCAAATTTCTTTTGTCTTTTGAAAATCCCCCCCAATAAGTTTCTAGTGGGGTTCAATTTGCAATGTAAGTGTATGCTAAATGCATCCCTTAGCATTCACGCTTGTTTCTTGAAAATTCAGACGAGAGCAGTAATTTATTCATCGATCACCCCTTTTTTCCAATTCTGATCACCCCCAACACGGCATGCTGCCAAAAGACTTTGGTCACGTCACATTTTCTATTGAGTGACTAACCAGACCTGCAATGCTGTGACATCTGTGTATGTAAATATTTGAATTTGCCATTTTGATCTTAGGGTTCTTTGATGTTGTCTTTGGTTAAAAAGTCTTTCTTAATGCACATAGAACTTTCTTTTTTGGCTGTTTTTTTAATACTTTTCAAAAAGAGTCATATTTCTTCAATCAAATCATTATCGTCTCCCTTTGTCAGTCAATTGATAATAACTATATCTCTTGAATAAAAAATTTACGGCATACGAACCAAAATCAGTTGATATCATTTTTTCTTCATTTTTCTTTTTGTCAGACAACTCAATATTATTAAATGTCGAACTCCTTAAGAATACATTTTTTATGATATTGGATTTTTCGGTCATTCCGTAAAAGGATTAGCTTGAAAGTCTTGGTCGAGCCAGCCGCTTACAACAATAGTTCACTAATATTTCTATGTCGAGCCAGCCGCTTGCAACAATAATTCACTAATATTTCTATGTAGATACATCTAGTGGCTCGGACAAACGGCTTTGGGGACATATTTACAACATTATCAACAAAGCGAATAAATATGGATTTCATATTGAAGATATTTTTCATGTAGATTTCATTTTCTTTCTTTTTTTTTCGTTTAGGTCAAAGAGAAGTTTAACATTTAATATTTCTATCTTTTGGGTTTTTTTTTAAGATAAATAAAATCACTTATCATTTTAGCACAACTTAAAATTCGTAGCTCAAAGCCCATATCGCCAATACAACATTTTTGAAGTCACCAAAATTATTATCTCTAAAAAATAGTCGATTTTTGTTACTAAAACCCTTAAGTCTGTAAGCATTTCACAAAATAGAGCGGTAATTGGAGAATTGTATATTCTGTGTTAGACGCCTCTCATCCGGTGCAATGAGTTGGATTGTACCTGTTACAGTGATATTGTGAAACTATGTGAAAAATATGGGGAAAATATGAACACCCTAACCAGTGTCAGATTATCTACAGTGTCGCACATAAATGAGTACACCACTACTATTTTTTTTATTGAAAATTAATGTTCTAAACCAAACATAGCAGCATTTTATTATTTCTAGTGGAACATTACACAATCAAAACGGATATCATCAGGTATTATTTATGACCAAACTCTACAGCACTGAAACTACCAAAAATATTTTTTTCGTAGGGGTGTACTCCTTTGGGCGGCAATATATTCATATTTTCAATGCTATATAATTTGGTCATAAATAATACCTGATAATATCCGCTTCGTTTGTGTAATGTTCCACTAGAAATAATAAAACCCTGCTTTGTTTAGTTTAGAAGAAACTTAACTTTCTATAAAAATAAAGTGGTAGGGGTGTACTCATTTATGGGCGATACTGTATGTAGCAAAAATAGCATATGCTACGGGTCCCGCTAAATGTTACCAAGCTATCAATTCCGATTCAGTGATTCTGCACTTGCTCTATTATTATAGTACTATATTGCCTTCAACTTTTATGAATAACTAAGTGTTCAAGGTTAGCGATCTTAGCCAATTATACCTTTAATAGGGGTCATTATTTTAACACATTAATTAGTGTGGTTTCTATGTGATACATATACGACACATACACACGAAGGTATTTTGAACTGAAGTCATAACCTCTGCACAAAGATCAAAACGAAAACGAAGTAATACTGCTACTGATATGTCAAACATATTTGTCGTATTATATGGCTGTGTATCAGATGAAAAATTGCAATTACTTTGCAAGTAAAAAAATGTATGTGTTTTAATATTAAGTGTAATTTCTTAGTTTGTGGTCCTTTTATAACATATACTACAGGTTCCAGATTAGATTAATCCGGCCGTGACCCTAACGCAGACTTTTCTGAAAAGCGCCATTGATCAATTTAATTGATCAACTCTTAGCAATATTACCTGGCATTGCCCCCCATGAAATAACTTCTGATAACCTCCTTAACATCTGCTCAATAATCTTTAGCTAGAGAGCACACACAGAGCGCATAAAATCCTTGATCCTCCACAAAATGTAATCACTTCTTTCTTAGCCCATAACCAACCCTTTCCACGAAATTCCATGGACATTTTTGGAGACATCGTGTGGACAGACATGAGCGAATACATCAATTCATTAAAAAAAATGGAAACATATCTCTAAATCAGAAACAAATTCCTGGATTAGCCCCAAAATTCAACAACTTCTTTCTTACCCCATGATCTAGCCTCCACATAATTTCATTGAAATTAATTCGGAACTTTTGGAGATACCGTGTGGACAGACGGAAGGGCAGAAAGACAGACAGGGGTTAATACATATACCTCTCTAACTTTGTTGACAGAGATAAATAAATTAAAGTTACATCCCGAATGAGTCAAAATAATTACCGCGGCACCAACGGGAAAAAGAATGGCGTCATTTCTAGCGTAAAACACAAACCTTGAAAGACACTTAAATATTGATAAAAAATCGAACGACAGAAAATCGATCGTCAAAAATCGAATCCAGATCAGATACCTAGATATTAATTAATAGATATTAACGTAACCCAATTAAAATGTTTAACCTAATTTCACTCAGAAAGCATATTTTCAACTAAACTCTTTGAAAATAAATATCGCAGTATTTTAGGTAATTATAATCAATTTTTCCGTGGTTCCCCCACAATCCCCTGTGTCACTATGTATATATTCATTAAAAAAGGGTCCTACAAACCTTTCCAATCACAACCCAGTTTAATTTTATGTAGTAATCTTACAACCCACTGACATATAATAAACGATCCATTTGCTCTCGGGATTAGGGCATAAACTTAGAATAACTAAAAAAAAAAGGACCACTGCACACTGTCGAAGTTCAAATGCAACTAAACTCGTGTTCGTTTCAAAGGCATGATGTGTGGAAAGTATTCATCTTACTGTGCACGTGTGAATCGTATATTGTCTACCACCCCTCTCTCATTTAATGAGAGAGAGAGGGGGCCTCTCTCTCTCTCATTAAATCTCTGTTTCCATTTTTAACCATGCCAAGGCTACTATTACTTTTATGATTTAATGAGTTTGACAAATAAAATATTGATGACAAAGGTAATAATAAAATTATTAAATATATTCATATTTCAATTCTAAAATATTTCGTTGTCACCAAGACATTTCTAACTAACTCTTTATTTATTCATCTATTTATTGTCAACCAGTGACCCAGTCGGCAGGATCTTGGGACCCTTACTTTGAAGAACCCTGCATTAAAATGAATGAGCAGATTTTCATTAAATAAATCCTTCCAGTGATATCCCAAGTTACATAAAAAGCTAATTAGGGTCATTCCATATCAAATCACCTAATGGCCCCCTGGGCACCATTTTAGATGTTGATGAGATTCCAGTGGGCGAGACCTTTTCTAGAGAAATTCCAGTGGGCGAGACCTTTTCTAGAGAAATTCCAGTGGGCGAGACCTTTTTCTAGAGAAATTCCAGTGGGCGAGATCTTTTTCTAGAGAAATTCCAGTGGGCGAGACCTTTTTTCTAGAGAAAGTTCAATCCAGAACATTTCGGATTGAACAAATGCTTTAGAAGTTTTGACAAATTGAAATTTGCTTAAATGGACATGTCGCGAGCCGATAGAATTTGGCACTTCATAACTATGCTATTTAAGAAGATATCTAGCTGAAATTTGGTACCCCTGTAATTTTCCACCCAAACGAAGCCATTTCCCTGGTTTAGGAGTTTTGGGCCCTTCAAAATGGGGAGAAATGGCTTTTTAGGGTGAGATACTAAATGTTTGGCCGGCCGTAGAAACTGAACTAAGGGTGTTAAAATAAAAATTCCACTGAATTATATTCAGTTGATGTATTGCCTTGTGTAAAACATTGAAACATAGAGTTTAAAAGCATTAAATACTTTTCAGATGATCGAAACATTACAGTAAAACCCAAAATGTTATGTGTTTTATGAATGCACGAAAAGTAACGTAGTCAGTTGAAAAAATGGTTCAAATTTTGCTGAATTATAGTTCAGTCTATCCTCTTTCATTCCTAAAAACCTTAAAGGTCCTACTCATATCTAACTTGGATAAACTGCCACAAAAAGTGCTACATTTCGGTGATTTCTTTCAGAAGAATTCCAACCGAGTATATGAGTATCAATAAATTAAAGCATTATAACCCTTGAAATCTCACCAGGTGACACATTTTCCAGAGACAAATCAACTCAGAAAGTGTCAGCTTAATTGAACAAACGATTCAGAAATTATGACACATTGGAACCCGCTTCAATTTGCATGTCGCGAGCCGCAAGTATACTTTTGCCAACTTCGGCCCTTCATAACTTGGCTATTTAAGAAGATATGTAGCTGAAATCTAGTATCCCAGTTGTTTCTCACCCAAATAAGCCATTTCTGGCTTCATTTAACCGCTATTCCATGTGATTTGGCAGTTATGTGTCCTAAGATGGTGCCCATTGATATGGAATGACCCACTAACATATACCCGTAAAAAATGACGGTTCTATTTTCTATGTATGGATTGGCAATAAGGTGCCAAAAGCGATTTTATTAGGTAATTTTCTTTTCAATTCAAGTATCCTAATTTTAAGTTTTGAAAATCTCGACTTGAGAAAAGTGACCGCTGACATCGTCCGGTACAAAATAATTTATTAAAATGATTAGCTTACAGAATAAAGTTGATGGCCAAATTTGAAAAGCATTTGGTCCTGAACATTTTGGTTTGGCGATATTTAAATTTTGAGCCATTTTAAATTACTGGTTTTGTGGGCTTGGAGTATATGCATTTGGCCATTTTTGCCAATTTCTGGCCAGAAACTGCCATTCCTCTCCCAATTCTTCTTCATTGTGTCGGTTACATCAAAGGAAGTCGAAAGGAAAAAGAAAGCATTTGACATTGTTGCGTTGCGTTGACAGGCACAAGTTGTCTGTTTGGTCGGTGTACTTCTTTGTTATGGGAACGACATGTCTCATTTTTCCACCCTTTAATTCTATTATTCGCTGTACAATCTATCTCATGTGGACCTGTCCATTATGAGTTGAAGGATCTCAGCTAGCAGACACTACAGACACTATAGTATATATATAAAGTGGATATTTTAGAAATAAATTGTATTATTTCATTACGAACTATACATCTGGTGATGTGAAACCAGCTGTACGGTTTACGCAAGGACATAGAAATAGGAGCAGAGTTTGACTCTGGAGCAGCCAGGATTGTTACAAAAACATCTTCATATCTATCTATCAGTATTTCTCTTTCTCTCAATCTGTTAATCATTATCTCTTACACACACACACTCTCTCTCTCTCTCTCTCTCATATCAATCTGTTTTATTCTGTTCATATCTATCGATCGATCGATCCACTGCATGTACAATATAGCTTCACGATTATCCACCTACCAATTGAATCCATTTATTATTTCATTATCTACGTATATAAGCAAGATATTTCACATAAGAATTCAGAGGCACGGATCCGTGTTCGAATTTTGGAGACAGCTGTACAACCAGCCGGCCTCCTTTCTGCTTCCAATATGATATACAATATTCCTTCCATCATTCACCCATCTCGTATTGCATTCATTATATA
>VCCN01005116.1:452798-467909 GCA_006491835.1 Architeuthis dux | reverse complement strand
TTTGAAAATTTATAAAAAGGTGAGCGAAGTAACTTATTCTTTTGTCACCCCTTTTTTTAATTGACCCCCTCCCCACAACACGGCATGCTGCCAAAAGATGTTGGTAACATGACGGTTTCTATTGAGTGACTAAGCAGACATGTCATATCACGTTTCTGTATGGGCAAGGTGAGGGTGCTAGTCCTATGAATTTGTACATGTCAGTGTGTCATGAGGTTATTGCATAATATTGAACAGAGTAGCGATTTCAAAAGTTTGAAGAACCATGACATAGAAGATCGATTTGCAAAGGTGACATCAACCATAAAAGTAAGGTTGTAGTTTCATAAACACACATCAAATGTCAACCGTATGTATTCTGTTACCCCACCCACCCAAATAAGGAATATACAAGGCATTTTGGGTTGACAAAAAACGTTCGTTCAGTCTATTAGGTGAACATTTATTTAAATAGGTCTGGGCAGTCACTCAATAGAACTGTCACGTTACCAAATTTTGGCAGCACGCCGTGTTGGGGGTGATCAATTGTAAAATTGAAAAAGGTGTGATCAATGAATAACTTACTCGCCTTTTTTGGATCACTAAAAAAATCCGAATTTAAAAAATAAGCAAGAATGCTGCCGGACAAAAACTAAGAGACCAATTTAGGATAAAATTACATTGTAAATTGAACTCTCCTTTAAAACTTATTTGGGCGGGGGTTCAAAACACAAAAAGTAAATGTTTAAATCTTCAACCCTCTGTCTGTACGCGTGACACATACATATATAGCCAGTCAGCCAGTCTCACTTAAAAACTGAAGACACCTATGTTGACTATATTGACAGTTTCGGTTGACGGTTTCTAACAATTGTTTTTATTTCCGACATAAACTTTATTGAACAACCTATTTACCGTTCTGTTTCACCATTTCCTGCCATTTTTCAGGCAACTTCATAAATCCATCCTCCCAAAAATGTTCATCTTTCTCAGCAAAGAACTGCTTTTGGTGATTTTTGCTGTCTCTCAGGGCATAGACATTTTTCATTTCAAAGAATTCTGTTGGAATATCTGGTAACCGAAGGTGCAATATTTGGTGAATACGGCAGAAGAGTGGAGACTTCCCAGTCAGTCTGTAACAACTTTTGCCTGATCATAAAATGAACACATGGTTTAACGTTATCCTGATGGAATATTAGGCAATTTTTCTCAATTCATTTTTCGGGCTTTTCGTTGATTGCTGTCTTCGATTGGTCTATTTGGGAATAGTATTCATTCAAATGAATCGTTTGGTTCATAGTAGAGGACTCCATTCCAATCCTACCATACACACAGCATTATTTTCTCCCAAAAAAGAAGGCCAACCTTTGGTACGGCTATTCGTGGTTCATTTCGCATTTGGCCTCACAATCACTTGCGTTCCTCGTTGTTGTAAAGTATCCGCTTTTATTGGCCCGTCATAATTTGTTTAATAAATTGAACATTCCAATACGGTCTAGTAGGTATTTTACTTTATTTATGTGGAAACCACACATCAAAGCGACTAACATAACCCAGCTGGTCCAAATGATTTTCAATATTTTGACTTGAATGTTTTTAGTATATTGATTATCTCTTGCGTCGTATAAAGTTGATTACTCATCTACTATCCACCTCAACTGTTCTACACGACTGTTAAGCTTGATGAGTGAGAATTTCCCCTCTTGATATATTCAATCATTCACAGTATCTTTTTCATAAACTACACAATCTGTTTGCGTTTAAGTTGCATTTTTACTTTTCTTAAAACAAAAAAGCATATGTCGAAAATATTGCTTATTTTCTTCCATTTTCAATGTTAGAATCTATAAATGTTTTTTCAAGATATAATAAATAATGATTTAAACAAATAGTATATATGAATTAAATGGTTAAATGCAATTTGAGATGTACATAATTGGTAGGACATTGGACATTGAATTATTATTAGGTGATCTCTGTTGGTCTGGAAAAATGGATAATCCAAGACGATTCTGGAACCACGGGTGCCGAAAGATCGGTGGTGTTCCTGAACCGTTAAAACCCTTAATCTCGTCTACGGTCTGAAATCATTTTGGGGAATATCCAGAAGTAGCAGGGAGCTAAATATGGGCTATATGGAATGACTAACAGACATGGGTGATGCGGTGTTTTGTAAAAAGCAACCTTGCATGAGACGTCAAGAATGACTCGCGCAGTTATTGTGAACGCGACAGTCACACATGCTCACTCAGTGGCGTCTCACTGACAACTGAGTTGGCCAATGGGGAAGTGTCTATTGACATATGCTCAGTACGGTCCCCTCTGGTTTGTTGCCAAGTTACATTGATGCTGCGCAACCGGTTCATAAGATATTCAAAATGGTTGGATACTTTCCGGACAGACTTCGTATAACTGTGTCGTTGTGTGTGTGTGCGTGTGTGTGCGTCAAGTGCTAATACAGGTATACATTGATTAGTGCGGTTAATTGGTTCCAACATTTTCAGTACTGTTCAAAACCACATTATTCCAGGTCTTATTATAATTTAATGTGTATTTTGTTTCAGTTTATACTTAGTTACATTAATTTGTACAGCAATACCTTTAACCGTACTACATCAAAACCCACTCTAATCAAAACCACACTCTGTGAGCTATTGCTGTATATAACACTGTCTATAGATGTGATTGCCTTCCATAGACACGTATTCGGGGTGGGAGATGTCGATATAAAAAACGTACATCACAGAGCTTTATCCAAGTAGAGCGAACAAGAATAATGCGTCAGAAATGGAAAATACGCAGATGTAATGAGAAGACTCAACAACAAAACGTAAAGGATCAAACAAAATAGAGAATTGAAAAATTCCTCCCACGTGATAGAAAAGCACAAACAAAAAAAAAGAATGAGACACTAGAAATAAGAGATGTTTGTCGTACAATAGATAAAATAATGCTCGGAAATGTTTAAGAAAAAAACAACAAGATAGGATAAAGGCGGAGCTCATGGGGTCGGGGTGTGGACTGGAGATGCAGAGGGAAAATGCAAGAAACTCAATATAAGAAATTGAGAGGCAAAAGGAATGAATGACGAAATGGTCACGTACAAATCATCTACGTTGAAAATGGGCGCTTTGATAAAAATCGGAGGAAAGGAAAGAAAGAAAGAAAGACAGAAAAAAGGAAGAAAGAAAAGGACGTATTATAAGAAAACTATTCACTTATTAAGCAAATTGAAAGAAAGAAAGAAAGAATGGACGAAAGGAAGAAAGAACGACAGGGAAGGGATGATGGAAAGAAAGACAGAAAAGGACGTAATGAAAGAAAATTATTCACATATTAAGCAAATTGGTAGAAAGAAAGAACAAAATAAAGAAAGAAGGAAAGGGAGAAAGAAGGAAAGAATGAAAGAATGAAAGAAAAAAGGACGTAATGAAAGAAAATTGTTCTGATATTAAGCAAATTGGTAGAAAGAAAGAAAGAAAGAAAGGAAGGAAGAAAGGAAGAAATAACGAAATAACGAAAGAAAGAAGGAAAGGGAGAAAAAAGGACAGAATGAAAGAAAGAAAGAGAAAGAACGTAATGAAAGAAAATTGTTCAGATATTAAGCAAATTGATAGAAAGAAAGAACGAAATAAGGAAAGAAAGAAAGAAAGGGAGAAAGAAGGAAAGAATGAAAGAAAGAAAGGAAAAAGGACGTAATGAAAGAAAACAGTTCAGATATTAAGCAACTTGGTAGAAAGAAAGAAAGAAAGAAAGAAGAAGGAAAGGAAAGAGAGAAGGAAAGAAAGAAAGAAAGAAAGAAAGACAGAAAAAAGACGTAATGAAAGAAGACTATTCACTAATTAAGCAAATTCAAAGAAAGAAAGAAAGAAAGAAAGAAAGAGAGAAAGAAAGAAAGCCCGAAAAAAAGAAAGAAAGAAAGAAAGAAAGAAAGAGAACCCGAAAGTAAGAAAACCCGAAAAAAGAAAGAATGGGTTCATTCCAGATGATTGCGCACGGATATAGAAATCTGGTTGCGGAAATGACGTAGGTGAAGAATTAAAAGGGAAGATTTAACAAAAGAACAAAAAAACAATAAAAGAGAGAAAAGATGGCGTGTCTAAGGAAGGAGAAAATATGAAAGATGAAAAATTCAGTGCTAAGATTAGAGTAAGCGTTCATAAGAAAAGTAGTAGATTCCACTGAAAAGTAACAAAGGAGAGAAGGAATCGAAAATAGTAGTTCTGATATAGAGTAAACTCTCGTTCTAATGGCATTCGTTCTAACGGCTCTATATAAGAACATTTGCGTTCTAACGTCACGTTAGTTTTATATGCATTATTTTGAAAACCAAAATTAGTAAGCCTTTAAAATAATGCCGCCTAATAACATGGAGCATTAGACTGAAGGGTAATTAAAATTCATGTTTGTCCGTACTTTGTGGTTTCTATACTTATACAAATTCATTTTAACGGCATAACGGGGTGTACTGTATTTCAAATTATCTTGATCATTTCGAACTTTCGAAAGTCGTAGGATTTAAATTCTTTCACTGAAATTGTATGAAACATATTATGTCTACGTAGGTGCATCAGTAAGTCCACAGCCTAATGAGGAAAAAAGCATTTATTTTACACCACAAATATTTATTCTTTCCTTGTAAATGCATCTTATTCAATGGTGAATACTATTCTCATAGATCGAACATTATACAGTGAAAGTTTCAGATCAAAATTCAGCTAAATACGTGCTAGGTTACAAATTTATTGATTCACCATTGACAACTCCCATTGAAATATACGACCGGTAACGAAATCCCGGTTTCCGTTACATGCGTCAGCTTAGTGATCCTTGCAAGTTTCAAGTCTGGTCGAGACCAGGACTGTATTCTTACAAGTCGTTATGACTACCCCTATGGCAGGGTGCAAGTCCATCGAAAGGATACTTCCACCCGTTATAACAGAAAATATGTTATAACGGCACTCTAAAATCCCCCATGGTGCCGTAATAACGGGAGTCTACAACATAAAACTAGAGTGGCTACCTGACTTGTGGCTGTGACAGTAGCGTATTTTCCGCCGGCTATACTGGTTAGCGTTTGAGCCCACGTACAAGCCAGGATGTAGAATGGTGACTTTCAACGCAACACAATCTTCATAAACCCCATAATTTGACCTCGTGTTAGACCAATGGTCCTCAGCGTCCCAGATCACATTCCTCCCCTTGCAATCCCAGGTTTCCTCAATTGCTCCCCCATTTTGAGCTGTCACCTAGTAGTGATCACCAACCAAATTACTAATACACTAGATGAACATCCACCACGGGAACAGGCTGGCTCCAGAAGGAGTTACTCAACCATTGACCATCTCCTTTCGGTGAACCAACTAAAAGAGAAAGCAGCAGAATACAAAATGCCACTCGCGGTAGTATGTTTGACTTCCAGGAGGCATTCGGCTCAGTGGATATTCCCAAAGTCATCGATGCAATCAAAATAACAAAGCATAGACCTCCGAATATGTCAGAGTTCTGCAACGTATTTACCGACTCAGTAGCTCCTACATAAAGACTCGGGCCCCTTCCAGCTCGAAAAAGGATTAAGACAAGGCGACACCAGCTCCCCCAACTCTTCACAGCTTGAAATGATCTTCTGAAATTTAGACTAGACAATAAACTTTAGGAATCAGAATTGATGGCGAATATACCTAATCTAAGTAACCTATAATTTGCTGATGACATTGTACTCTTTGCCGAAAACCTTCATGAACTCCAGATAATATTAGACGAACTGAATGAAGAAAGCAAGAAAGTAGGTCATCAAATGAACTTCATTAAAACCAATGTCATGTGCAGCAAATATGCTGAGTATATAGTCAATGTTCATATAGATACAACGATCAAAATCGAAAACACAGAGCTAAAAAAAAAAGGGTAGACCACTACATCTACCTGGGACAAAGAATCCCCATGAAATCTTCAAAAGAAGAAGAAATCAAACGAAGAATCATCCTAGATTGGCAAAGTTTCGAGAGAGTAAGCTGAAAATTCAAGAACAAAAAGTTAGTTTTAAAAGGGAGGGTCTACAACCAATGTGTCCTCCCGATAGTCACCCACGGAGCTGAAACTGGGGAACCTAACCAAAAGGATTGGCTCTCAAACTAAGAACCATGCAACGTGTGCAGGAGAGGATCATGCTTAACATCACATGGAGAGATCACAAGACAGCACATTATATTAGAGAACAAACAGGGGTCAGAGATATAATAAAAACATTAGAAAACTCAAATGGCAATGGGCAGGCCATGTTGCAAGAATGTCAGACAACCGATGGATATCACGACTCACAACGTGCATCCCCAAAGATCATATGCGAAATTGTGGCCGGCAGAAAATTAGATGACGTAGCTGTTATTATGCATTCATTGTACACTTTACATTTTAAGCATATTGGCAAGTTGCCTTTCAATATTTCTCTATGTTTGCTAAATGCTTTCTAACCAATCGTCATACGACGTCGTTCTATTTCGCTTCCGTTGACTTTCTCTAACTCTATTGCCCTAAATAAATGTTTTCCCCAACCTCTTCTAAATCTTCATTTTATATTTGTGTGGTCATTCTCTCAGGACGATATTGTTGGACATTACTTTTGTCTTCTGTTCATTTTTAATCCTTTATTCAGGCTTTCCCTATTTAGATCAATTAGCATGTTTTGTAACTCATCTGATATTTCTGATATTATTGTAATGTCATCAGCAAATCGTAAGTGTTAAAATATTCTCCGTCTATGTTTACTCCCATTTTCTCCAGTTTTCAGGTGCTTTCATGGCTTACTGTAAATGGTTCAGACGAAATCGTATCCCCCTGTCTCACTCATTCTCCAATCTTATTCGTATCTTCGAATTATTGCAGTGCCATTTTCGTATATATTCTCAACAGCGTTTGTATAATTCATTTAATACCCTGTTTTCGCATTGAGTTGTTTTTTTTTCGATCAGCTGATCAACTGTATGTAGATGGTCTATCGTCGAGTAACCACTCCTGAAACCCGACTGCGTGGTTAATTTTCATCTAGGGCATTTGCTAGTCTGTTTGTTAGTATTTTTGAGAATATCTTGTATAGTAATTTAATAGAGCCTTAGTTACCAAGATCTTTGTTATCTCCCCTACTCCTAAAGTATCATTACTATTCCCAGACCGAAATTCTTAGACACCTTTCTTTCTCGTATGCACTGCGTTAATCCTTTGTGAAAGAACACTCCAGCAAGGTCTATCATTATGCCATCTCCGTCTGGGGCATTTTCGTGTTTCATATTCTTAAGCGCAAACACTATGTCGTTTGTTGTTATATCTGGAACATCACCAGTGTCTACCGGAGTGTTTGCTAATGGTTCTTTTTATTTTGAAGCAGATAAATTTGCATGATATACTTCGGTTATTCTTATCATCCTTTCCCTACATTTGGTAATTTCGCCTTTTGCGTCTTTAACTGCAAACATCTACTGTTTGCCAGTATGAGCTGCGGATCGAGCGTGCTTCAAACTCTTCCCCTTTCTGATAGTTTCTATCTTCCCCATGTTTTTATTTCTCCTTTTTTGTTTCAGTTCTAGTGTTGAGTATTTCCATTTGCTATTGTTTTCATTTGTTTTGCCTACCATCTTTGCTGCTTCTCTAATTATATTTTTTCAGATTGTTGCTCATATCCTCTACGCAACTCTCACTATTCCACAAAGCCTGGAACCTGTTCTTTACCTCTACCTGAAGTTCTGTAATGTTTTCTCTGACTCTATAAGGACATATTTTGTTCTTGAGTATTATTTTGTTTGGTTCGGTTTTAAAGTCGACTTTGATTCTGCAAGCTACCATTCTATGGTCACTTCCTATATTTACTTTGCGTATGACGTTAACATATTTAATGTTATTGACCGTATCAGCGATTATACAGTCAATTTAATTTTTGCAGTCTCGTTTGGGATTTTCCAAGTCTATTTACGAAAGGATTACCACGTTATCCATTTCCCAGGGAAAAAACTTCAAATATAACAACACATGAAAATATATTTTAAAAATAGGTGGGAAATGATATTCTATAAAGATTTCATAAAATTAAAATCGGGCCCGCACACACTAAACAAACTTCAAATGCCACTGACCATTCTACCTCTTCCATCACGCATGCATCACACGCCAACCTCTTCCTTGCATCCTCACTGGCAAGACCGCGTATATAGATACACATATGCTCACATATATACACAAACACACATATATATACTGACACATATATACACAATCAATCACACATCTCTACATACACACACCTATTTTTGTCTGGTGTTTGTCTTTTGCTTTGATACTACTATTTGTGGCTGAATACTCTTTGGACATAGAAGCATGTTCGTCAAAAAAGACGAAAAATTATACAAAGATTTTTTTTTTTGTGGGAAATATTTGTGCCATTCTTTAGAATAATGGTTGGAGAAATTCTTATATAAAACTATTTGTTTCCAATGCTTAGGACCGGAGATATTTGTTTGAAATTAAAGCGTCACCTATCCTATGTTAATACAGGGGTCAAGTTACCTTTTTTACACAAATGTGCAGCCCGTAGGGTGCGGCCTCTTGGGATGCTATAAAACATAAGACTCTAAAGGAAGAAAAAAAAGATTAATGAATAATCAGAGAGAAAAACGAAAGGAGGAAATGGTTAGGAAAAAAAGGAAGGAAGGAAAAAGATAAAGAAAGACACGAACGAATGAGGTTACTAGAAAAGCAGTGGAATTCTCAAAGGAGGGAAAAGAATAATAGCATTTTCCGTTTTCGATTTCGAGTTTTTGATATCAACAGATTGTCTCCGTTTGACACAATATGCTTTTTATTCTTTTCTTGGTTTCCTTCTTTTTTTTTTAATCCCTTTTCTCCTTCCATATTCTTCTTATTCTTCGCCCTCGGATATCGCCATGGAAAAATTGCCCGAGTTAGCGTTTCTTTTGTCAGCCATCTTTTGATCCCTATTGCTTTTCCGTTCGGCATTTTTATGCTGTTCGCCTCTGGTATCTTTGCTGTTGAATTGAGTATAAACTCACCGACAATTATTGCTAAGTGAGCCGAAAACCTTCATGCAAAGATTTTTAAAAATTTCAGTTTCTTTTTAGTATCATTTTTTTATTTGTAATACCTTTTTAAAATTCTTTCTTCAAGTTTTATTTCAGGTTTTATTTCATTTTATTCTGGGTTTTATATCATTTTATTCCGCGATACTCTTGAGAAACTAACTATTCCTTTGATATCTTGCAAGGTTTCACTGCCAATATTTAAAAACCCCAACAAGATGAATAATAAATAACCTGTCTAATAGACACCTCACTAAGAAAGGGTCGTTATTGTATGGAAACATTGGTCTTTTTTTTATAAAGACGATCTATTCTGATTCGAAACACCTACAAAACAATTGATTTATTTAATCGAGAGATTCTTGCGCGAATCTATTTTTGAATGATTTCACGGTATTTATTTATATATTGCAAATATATATATATATATATATATATATATATATATATGCCAGTTTCATTGTTTCTCTTTCTCTCTCTCTCTATATATATATCTATCTGTCTGTCAGCCTTTTTCTTTCCCTCTTTTTGTTTGTCTTTGTATCTATCTGATTTCCTCTTTCTCTCACACCTCCATTCTCTCTCCTTCCTTCTTTCCATGCCCCCTCCCACTCTCCCCCCTCTCCCACTCTATCTCTCTCTATTTATCTGTCTGTTTGATTGTCTGTCTTCGTCAGTCTTCCTCTGTCTTTTACTCACTTTCTTTCTCTCCATTTCTCTCTTTCTGTTTATCTTTCTGTCTGCCTGTCTTATTATCTCTTCCCCTCTCTCTATCTCTCTTTTCATCCTTCTCCATGTTTCTCCCTCGCCTTCTCTCACAATTTCTGCATATCTTCCTGTTTGCTTCTTTCGTCCTCTCCTTCTAAGTGAATTCTGATTGGTTGGGAAGAGAAAATGGCGACAATTAAACGACCAATCAGAAATATGATGGAATGTCGGAAAAAGAAGGAGAGAGAAAAGTAGTAATGAATGAAGTTAAAGGAAAAGACATTGAAAATGCAAACTGTACAGTAAGGAGGACAATTTAAATGCGGTAGCATCTGTAACATCGATTACCATCACTGACTGACATACCGAATGCTCAGTGTTGCCAATTTAGATGTTTACATTAAAATCTAGATGTTTGGTTGCGTCTGGATGTCATGTTAATATATATTTCCTATGTTTTAGATATATATATCTGGAGAATCTAAACGTTTATCGGTGTTTCAATATGTTTTTTGACTCAATTTTAGATGTAAACTTGCTAGATCTTCACACAAGAAAAGAACTAGCACATCTATGGTCTGACTTTCAGGCTTGTTTAAAGATAAAAATCGACTGGAACAGACGGTGAAAAGAACGACCATACATAAGACAAAGCAGACTACAGATGTCGGGGAAGTGGTGTAGATAAAACAAGCCTGAAAGTCAGACCATAGATGCGCGGTTTCTCTTCCTTGCACTTTGAAACATATATAGAAGGAGTAGCAGGAAACGAGAGGTGGTGGGAGTTTTTCGGTAAGTCAGCCTGTCAGTCAGTCAGTGACGGCAATCGGTACTAGAGATGCTCATGAATCTAAAATGATAAGGGAGTCAGCCTCTGCTGAGCGGTGGAGCAATGCACCTACTTATTAACCTTAGGCCAGAACAGAGTGGGGGGTGGGGGCAGGTAGGCCAGTTGGCATGGACCTATGGTATTGAGGATGGGGGTTTACTCGGTAGAGGCAAATACTATTGTATTTACTGTTTCTTATTACAGTACTAGTTAATACCTGTGATTAATTGAACACCTGAATTGGATTCTTATTTTTTTTTAATGTCTCATGAATTTAGGTTTTTGAACAGGTTTTATAGTCGCTCATGAAGTTTCCACGTTTGATAACAGCCAAATAATCAATCCTAAAATATGCATAAAACATGAAAAATGTCTTTAAAATCAAAATAGAAAGACGATAAATTACGAAACAAGACTGGCTGCTACAGGGTCAAACTCCACTCCAACTTCTATTCCGACTGAAGATGATTAATGCAACTTTTGTATTGCATATACAATACATATCAAATTCAGTTCAGCCTTACTGTCGGAACATCCCCACATGGGGGGGGGGCAGATCCCCATAGCTAGCTCGGGCATCTGTCAGGAGGGGGGACACTCCTGTCAAACCTACGACCTATGAGCTCTGCTTCTATCTGCGCCACTCCGGTGGCCCATAGGATGTAACCCTCGGGTTTAAAGGGTGGGGTCGACCCTGGGCAAGTCGCACTTCACCTTAAAACTACACTGCCCAGGCTGGAGGTTTACTCCGCACATTGGCCCCGCCGTCTATGGTCCAAATGTTGTGGAAAACCATCCCCAAAATCTTCGTTCGCGAAGCCAAGCCATTCATTCATTCATTCACATAGCAAATTATAAAAATATCCTTGTTTCTATATTTATCTATTAAAATTAAATAAGCCCATGCGTATCTGTATGATACATTTTCGCTATTATCTAAGACTTGTCAATTTGGCTCAGTCAGTAAGTCACCCGGCTAGCGATTACTAGGTCGTGAGTTCAAATCATAATAGGGGAATGGTGATTTTACATATCGCTTTACACCCCAAATTTTGGTGAGGATTTAACAATATTATGAGATTTCAAATTGAAACTTGAATTTTCATTTTAGATACCATCTTCTCTTTCTCTCTTTACACACACACACACATTATTATTATTATTATTATTATTAGTAGTAGTAGTAGTAGTAGTAGTAGTAGTAGTAGTAGTAGTAGTAGTAGTAGTAGTAGTAGTAGTGCTGTCGTCTGGATAGCCTCAGCCCTTCCCAATTCCTCCAATATCTTTACTAGCTTCTTCGAAACTGTTCCCAGGACTTCAATCACTATTGGCACTACCTTCGCCATGTTCCACAGTTTCTTCAGCTCTCTGGCAAGGCCCAGGTACTCATCTAGCTCTTTACTTTCTTTCAGCTTCACCCTATGGCCTGCCAGAACAGCGAAATCCACAAACTGGCACGTTCTTTTCTCCTTGTTCACCACCACAAGTTATGGTCTTCTGGTCTGAATTGGGTGACCTGTTTGAATCTCAAAGTCCAAAAGAATGTTATGTGTTTCATTCTCTTGGACAGATTCTGGTCTGTGCACTTACCATTGGGTTGTATGGTCGAAATTCAGTCACTTGCACAGTTCTCAGTCGTGCCTGTTCTTACACCCTTGTTTAGAATATTGATTTAGTTTGCAGTCCAGAAAGCGAAGGATCATTTGATAATGAACAGCAAGTTCTTTCACTCTTTTCTTTTGTTATCGATTATCCCATATTTCAGATGAATGTCCAAAAGTGTAAGTAAAATCAAGTTGGTAATGGGTGTTTCGACCCCATGTTTTTTAATGTGTTGCCTGAATATAACGTGAAAGCAAATTAATTACCAGGCAAAAAGATATTGGCGTTTATATAGACAGCTCGCTAAACTGCGCATATACAAAACAATGTGAATACAGCAAATACAACACTCGGCTACATGAGACACACATTTAAATTAATCGATGAGAAAATCTTTCTACTGCTGTACAAGCCTCTGGTACGTCCCCATCTGGAGTTTGCTTCCTGCATATGGTCTCCTAACCCGAAGTACAACTCAGATGCCATAGAAAGAGTACAGAGGAGAGCCACCAAGATCATTCCGAGAGTGGGAGATATATCTTACACTGAAAGATTAAAACAACTTAACCTAGTGACCCTTGAATACAGAAGAAAACGTGCTGACCTACTAGAGGTCTATAGAATCCGGAACAACATACATAGAGTTGATACTAACGTTCATTGCTCAAAATACCCTGCTAAGAAAATGCTGAATTCATCCGTGTGTAGTAAAACCAGAGGACACAGCCATAAACTACAAATGCAAACCTCCACTGGTGTGAGAAAAAGTTTCCTCTCGGCAAGAGTGGCGAACTCATGGAACAGCCTAAGTGAAAAGACGGTCAAATCCGAGAAAATACCAAATTTAACTAACTACCATGTTTCTTATTAATTTAAATCCAACCCAACTACACTGAAGCTGGCTTAATGACGCAATTAACTGCTGTAAAAAAAGCCTATTTCAAGTATATTCAAGTATATATATATAAAATTTAAAATGAAATAAAATATTTTTTTCGCGGAGAATCTTCCAGGAAAACTAGTTAAAAGCAGACGACTTTGAAGATGGATATGTTTTAGACACGTGACTCACTCAACGAAGAAGAAAAGAAAACAAATCATTGAAGTGATTGAGATTTATTTGTGATCTATCTATCTGTTCATATCTATCTATCTATCTATCTATCTATCTATCTATCTCGGTCTATTCATATTTATCTATATATCTATCTCGGTCTATTCATATTTATATATTTATCTATATATCTATCACAGTCTATTCATATTTATCTATCTATCTATCTCGGTCTATTCATATCTATCTATCTATCTATCTATCTCGGTCTATTCATATCTATCTATCTCTTCTTTTAAAATTATTGAACATCCAAGGTGAACTTTCGACGTTGTCTGCTTTTTCACACGATGAAGATTCTGTCTTTTTCGCTAGAATTGAATATTCCAAATATAATTTAACTAATAACATACATCGGATGGCCTGCAAAATTCAAGCAATATGGATTTATCCAGTTCGACTGTAATTATGATACACTAAACATCACAGAATCTTCAAGAAAAACATATTAATATGAAGCTGTAAAAAGCAATTATTTATTCTATAGCCACAAAGGCCAGACGGAAGAGATGAAATCATATGCAATTAATTGTATAAAATTATCTTAGGAAATTTAGTTGATACTGATCTAGTCGAGACACTTGCACAGTAAGATTTATTATAAAAATCAAACTTAATATAAAATGGAGTATGTATCCTAGTTCTCCGCTTCTAGCCTCAATGAGTGGTGTGTCGCGGGGTTAGATACACACGGGCAATTGTTAGTAAGACCCACTTCCGGCTTGCCCGGCCTGGAGAAGCTTCGTTCTGCTTATGGCACCTGGTATTCCCCAATGGTCACCCGTATAGGTACTACCAAGTTCGACGTTGCTTTACTTCGGTGACCTTACGAGAACTGGTGTATCAAATGTGATTTGGCCGTAACCCTTTAGTCTCGGGGCGAGGTTCCCCAATCTTAGTCATTGTCCTGTGTGCTTAGCTAAGCTGAGGATCATTTTAAAAACGATGTAATCATACCTTCACAGAAGTCTGTTCGGAAAGTTTCCATCCATTTTGAATATATCGATACATGGAGGCGTGGCCTTGATGTAACTTGGCATTGCATATTTGTGAACATGCACTCACTTGTGGGGTTACTCAGTCGACAGTTAGACTGCCGCATTAACAATAACCGAGCCAGCTCAATCTTCACATCTCGTACAGGTTTGTTTTTTTTGTGTGTTTTTTTTAAATCACTTCAGTCTGTCTGCCCACCTACCGTCCAGATGTTGTTCTCTGTTGCATCTGGCTTTCACCAGAGACTTCATACCGTGGACGATATTAAGGAGAACCGTACCAGGTAGATGATGGCGTTCCGAAAGAGGACTTTGCAGATTGTTTTGAAAAGTTAAAAATACACTGGGATCAGGAGTGTACTTTGAAGCGGAGTAAGGCATCATTGCCCAGATAGGAAATGTTGTCCTTAATATTAAATGGCCGGATACTTTTCGGATATTCGTATTATTCAGTTGGTTTGAATTATATAGACCTGTGTATATTGTACGTATGTATATTGTAAGGACATAGAAGTTTAATAAATAGTAACCAAACGAAATTTTATAAAATTTCAAATTCATTTGTATGTCTCTATTTTTCTCTATACATGTATATGAAGCCTCTTGTAGTCCAATTATGATATGATTATTTCCACACTACCAACCCCCATGAATAACGTGGCTCCATCTTCCAATTTGTCTCTCCATATTCTTAACGCCAATTGCTTTTGGAATTGTGATTACGTTATGAAATTTTCCCCTAGAATCAATTACATTATATTTTCTATGATAAGTAATACACAATTACTGCATTATATA
>VCCN01005116.1:412875-424864 GCA_006491835.1 Architeuthis dux | reverse complement strand
AACAGCGCTGTCTGTGGATTTGACAACATATATATTATTTTTATATATATATATAAGGTGTGTATTTGTATATATGACATTCCACGCATAATTACATATGTTGGTTCATACACACATACGCACATACACACACAAGCCCCCATTAAATTACTTTAAAATGGCAAGCAAATGAAAAAGACACACAAATTGAATCTATGAATATGATTAATCACATATATAGAGTCACTGCTACAGTCGCTGTTAATTTTTCAAGTGAAATTAGTTAAATTGTGTTTCTTGTTTAAATGATGATTGTAAAACAAAAAGAAAAATAACAAGAACAATCCTCACCAACTTTGGGGAGTAAACTCTTCACTGTTTGTCTGTCCCGTTAAACCAAAACGATATGTAAAATTAACATTCCCCTACAGTGATTTAAAATCACACCAACTGATTAGTAGGCGGCTCTCTTACCGACTGAGCCAAACTGACAAGTCTAGCAGATTTACAAACAATTATCTAACAGATACGTAATGGCTAATTTCATTTTAATAAATAAATACATTTATGCCAAAAATTATTTTTATAATTTCTTATGTATTATATGTATAATACAAAAGTTTCAGTAATCATCTTCAGTCGGAATAGAAGTAGGAGTGGAGTTTGAACCTGCAGCAGCATGGCATGTTCATTTTTAGTTTCAACCTACGTATCAGATTTGATACTTTTTAAAAAATATATTTTCAATTGAGCTTTTGATGTAAAGCCAATGCGAATTCAGGATGTTGCTCACTGAGTGAATGAATTATCATTTGAACAAAATATAATAGAAGTCACATTTCAACTAATTTCACTTGAAACATTGATATCAGTAACGACTGTAGCAGTAACTGTATACATATGATTACTCATGTTTATCAATTCAATTCGCTTGTCTTTTTTAATTGCTGGCCATATTTTTAATTTGCTTGTCGTATTTTTTAATTTGCTTGTCGTATTTTTTAAATTTGTTTGCCTTACTTTTTATTCAAGGTATAGAGTACATTATTTTTTCTCTTTACTTCACTAGTCATAATAAGTGGCTAAACTAACACTATCATCACTATGATAACTACATTTTAAGAACATTTTATTCTAGTATGAAAAAAAACATCATAACAATCATATTTACACAAAATCTAGGGCCTTAAACATTTGCGGTGGTGTAATAAACATCACAATTCTTCTTTAAATCATTTACATCTGTTGATGGCACTACATATTCCGATAATCTATTCCAAAGTCCCACCACTCTATTGCTAAAAAAGAATGTTCTGATGTTCAATCTACTTCTATATGTTTGTACCGTATATGTGTGGCATCCAAGTCCCTTGTACCCCCTTCTAGTAAAAGATACATCAGGGTTTACTACTTCTAAACCACGCATAATCTTAAACATTTCCATTAAGTCTCCCCGATCTCTCCTATTTTCTAACGATATTAACCCTAACACTTTTAGCCTATCCTCATAACTCATACTGTTTAATTCCAGTACTATCTTAGTTGTTCGTTTCTGGACTTTTTCTAAAAGATCTTTCTCTCTCTCCAAGTACAGTGACCAGGCCTGTCACTCTAGGTGTGGATGGACATACGTCTTATATAGTATAATGAATGAGTTCTTGTCTATATATGAAACGGTATGCCTAATCAGTCCTAGCACCCTGTTCGCCTTAGCAGCAGCACTGGCAATACATACGTTCATACAGTAATCGTAACACGGATTTTTATTTCCTACGTGTAACACCTTACATTTATCTTCAATAAAAGCTAATAACCATTCTCTTGACCATAGCATTAATTTATCTAGGTCCTCCTGTACTCTTACTTGGTCAACCGGCGACAAGACTGGGTGATACAATTTTATAGATATTGTATGCGGTAGATCATTAATAAATATTAAACATAGAACTAGTCCAAGCACTGACCCTTGTGGTACACCACTACTTACACACCTCCAGTCATATTTAGAACAATTCACACAGACTCTCTGTTTTCTAGCCTGAAGGAAGTCTTCCAGTATAGTCTCTGCTCCATTTTCTCTTTACATACATATTAATGAGAAGAAGAAGAAGAAGAAGAAGAAGAAGAAGAAGAAGAAGAAGAAGAAGAAGAAGAAGAAGAAGAAGAAGAAGAAGAAGAAGAAGAAGAAGAAGAAGAAGAAGAAGAAGAAGAAGAAGAAGAAGAAGAAGAAGAAAACCGTCCTTTCTGAAATTTGGATAAATCATTGCAACTTAATCCAACAAAGAGACAAGGTACAACCCAAATATTCTGGGAATTTGACCGTATGAAGAAATATTACTTTAGCTTTCCACCGTCTTATTTGAAGTAGTCGTGTGCCTGCTGCATAAACAGTGACTCACGAAAGGTAATGCTCACAAAGAGTAGCGACAAAAGCCCGTACTACATCCAGTTTGCACTTGCTGGACAAATTCCAAGACCTTTTGGGTAGCAACCCGTACAAAAAGATGTTTTTAAATCAAAGAAAGATAAGTGAAGAAAGATACGAAAAGATAAAAGAAAGAAAGTATTTGAAATAATGAAAGAAAAATAAATAAGGAAAACGTAAAAGAAATTGAGAAAAAAAGAGGAAAAGAACAAATACAAAGGAAGAAAGTTAAGCAGCAGTAAAGGAAGGAAGGAAGGAAGAAACGAAGGAAGGAAGGAGGGAAAGTGGGAAGAGGGGACGGAAGGAAGGGTGTGGATGAAGAGAGGAAGGAAAGGGGGAGGGCAGGAAGGAAGGATGGAAAGAAGGCAGGAAGAGAGAAAGGAAGGAAGAAGGGAAGGAAAGGATGAAGGAGGAAAAGAAGAGAGAGGGAAGAGGGGTGGAAAGACGACAGGAACAGAGAAAGAAAGGGAGGAAAGGAGGAGGGAAAGAAGAAAGAAAGAGAAGAAAGAAAGAAGGAAGGCAAGAAAGAAGGGAGGAAAGAGGGAAAAGAGGAAGGAAGAGAGGAAGAGGGTGGGTAGGAAGGAAACAAACAAAGAACAGGTGAATGAAGAAAGAAAGAAAGAAAGAAAGAAAGAAAGAAAGAAAGAAAGAAAGAAAGGAAGGTAATTGGTTCAAGATGAAGACAAATTATACCAGATATTAAAGCGCGGATATATTTGCATCAAACGATCTCAGTAATAACAAACTGTTTTCAAGAAAGTTCTATAGTTCTAATATCAAAGGCGACAGAGAATCTAAAGACCAAATCAACTCATCTGGTCTTTGATAAATATTTCCTTTTATTTGTTTCCATTGCTGAACTGGGGAGGAAGAGATGATAGGGAGAGGGTTAACATGGAGGATAGGGCCATAATTCGCATGTCTGCCCAACTCTTTCGCTTTCCTTGTGCTGAATAATTTATAAAATTGCAGATCAAAAATACCATTCAGGAAATTGAATGCTGACTTGTATCAAATTAGGTTTACTGTCAAATGACTTTGGCTGAGGAATTCATCGAAGACGTGGCGGTGGGGGTAGGGCCGACGGTGGCAACGATTCCGGAATATCGGCGGCCATCTTGGAATTAAAGCTGCAAGAATATTCACGCCCAATCTGTGAAGATTTTCGCCCGATTACATCCCAAATATAGCGGATGAAAATGTGATTATAACGCAAAGAATAGCGTTTAAATCGAAGAACGCTGAATGGCAAATGGAAGTATTTAATTAAATGCGAAAAGAAAGAAAAGAGGAAGAAACACTTAAAAATATCTAAAGTAGAAGAGTTTCAGAAATAGTTTTGTTTTGTTTGTTAAGAAAGAAACCAATGAACAAAAAGGCGAGGGAAAGAAAGAAAGAAAGAAAGAAAGAAAGAAAGAAAGAAAGAAAGAAAGAAGAAAGATTCAGAAAGTTAAAAAGAAAGAAACAAACCAAATAGTAACGAGAAAGAAAGAAAGAATGAAGAGAAACATAGGGATTGAGTAAGAAAGAAAGAAAGAAAGAAAAGAAATATGAGGATTAAGAAAGAAAGAAAGAAACTTACAAAAGATTATAGTAAGAACAACCAGAATTTTTTTCAAATGATGAATGATAAAGAGAAAACGAGAGAGAAAAGAAGAAACGGTTTTTAAAATGGGAACGAAAAAAGACAGAAGGGAAAGATAAGGACTAAGAAAGACATAAAAGAAAGAAACAAACAAACAAACAAAGGAAGAATAAAGAGAGTGAAAGGAAAGAAAGAAACGCACAGAAATATAGAAAGAACTAAAGGAAATATATTGGTAAATGGTAAAAGAAGAGAAGTTAAAGGTAAAAGAAACGTGATAGACAAAAAGAGGTTAAAAGGAGAGGAAAAAAGAAACGAGCAGGAAAGAAAGAAAGAACGAAAGAAAGAACGAAAGAAAGAAAAAACAAAGAAACAAAGAAACATGGAAAACGAAACAAAAATGGCGCAAATGAATTCGAAAGAAGTGGGTGAAAACCCGAAAGAAAAGGAAAGAGAGGCAAAGTGAAATTCCATGAAGCGAACAAAATCCAACACGCTCCACTGACTCCATATGTTTGGAGAATCGATTCATTCTCTATTGGAATTCACCAGCAGAAAAATACAGTTTTTATGACAACAAAAATATCGAGAACAACAATGATGTCAATTTTTCGCGGAATTCTCGATGAAAAAGAACTAAAAAAGAAAGATTCGTCTATATCGCAGGAAAATAAGTTAATTGAGAGCGCGCTTCTGCGAGAATCGGAAAAACGACAAAAGCGCTAAAAGAATGGTATTTTTGTCAGGGAGTCGCTTTCTGCCTTTCATCGTGCAGGCGGTGGAGCATGGTACAAAAAAAAGAATACTTCTTTTGTCCAATTTCGCGCGACAAACCGTCGCTGTGTTCAGTTCTGGTGGAGTGTCGGCCAGTCAGAGATATTTGATTGGCGGGGGTAATAGAAGGGTGGGTGGACGTCACTTTTTTTCGGTAGCCATGTTTGGCTAGGGGCATAGCCAGGTTCTAAAGTTAGCACATATAAAAGGCGCCACGATTCGAATCAAATAATTTTAAATTCATTTACATTTTTAGTTTGTATTTAAAATCAAAACACAAGGAAGATACAATTTTAAAGGAAATACATAATTATTTTGTATTGAAAATCAAAACACAAGGTCAATACAGTTTTAATGGAAATACATAATTGTTATTTTGTATTTAAAATCAAAAAAACAAGTAAGATATAATTTTAAAGGAAGTACATAATTGTTATTGTGTATTGAAAATCAGAGCACAGTGAATAAAAGTTTCACAATAGGCTCATAAATCTATATTGTATTTAAAATGAATAATGTATGTTATTTAATTATTTTACATTTCAAACGTAAAATGAAAATAGCAATACGAACAATGCATGAAGCAACTACAACAACCTTTTACGTCTAGAAAAAAAACAATACAAATAATGAGATCCGACTTTAATCGCACAAGGGGACTGAAGAGCTTTAAAAGATTGTTGAAAGGGGAGCGACCGCCACTCTGCCCCCCACTGGCTAACGCCACTGTGTTTGGCCTGTTAATTTTGGAGATTGTTGTGACAGAATTGACCGTAATTTTATTGAGAAAGGAAAACGGCGTCTTTTATTTAAAATCTCTGAAAACAACAATGACAAACGCAGACGACATCAAGACGAGCGTCGAAAGGAATGGTGAGTTTGGGCTTTAAAACCTAGCGGTGAAACCAGAAATTCTTTGAAAAATACATTGTTTTATTAAAGCGGTCACTTCCACCGGAGATCACGTGACCGAATCTATACTTAAATATTCCAGCACTTTTCTCGGGATTCTTGTCGATTTTATTTGTTCCATTCGCAAAGGAACTAGATTATTATTTTCTTTTGAAAATTCAGGCTTTTTTTAGCGATCTCTGTACAACGAAAGGCGAGAGAAGTAATTTATTCATTGATCATCCTTTTTTCCAATGTTATAATTGATCACCTTTAACACGGCATGCTGCCAAAGGATGTTGATCACGCAACGGTTTCTATTAAGCAAACCTATAATTATTATTATTACTAAATAGGGTTTAATGGGGGTTCAACTTAGAATATAAGTTTATGCTAAATTGATTCCTTAGCATTCACGCTTGTTTTTTGGAAAATGCAGACTTTAACTAATGTAATGTTCATAATGTCTTTTGAAAAGTGTGTATATTTAGTACTATTGGATATAACTTTAGTCAAATATAACAGTAGAATACATGCAAAAGAAATACCAGCAAGACAGGTATTTTTCTATAAAAATCAACATTTAATTATAAACAAATGAGAGTATTTGAGAAATGAAAGGAACATGCATGTTACAGAACAGCAGTAATACAAAATGATTAATTGTAAAGACAATAATGAACATGTGTAATTAAAGCATGCTGATGGAGAAGAGAGAGAGACTAGACATGTGCACAATGGGAGTTTAGCTCCGAAGCAAAGTGAAAGGATATCAAGAAGAGAGTTTTACATCGACTTAATGCACCACCTTCATTGTGCAAATGGTCTAGTACGCCTTGTATTGTCTCTTGGATGTATACTCAACATTCGGACATAGTACAGAGCAATAGTGAAAAGCTCTCTGATAAAAATGGCTAGCTAACTTGTACAGTGTACATTTATGTTACTTTTCAATTTTAAATATTTTCATGTTAATTTAAAAGCTATCTAGTTCTAACTTTGTGAAAAGGTGTTTTTACGCTTACTTTAAATTTATTGTACATTTTGCACAATGGAAATGATATAAAATCTTACTTTTGTTCAATTTTGACACAGTAAAAAAAACTTTCTTAATAATAATCAAGGGAGAGATAGAACAATCTCGAATGGCTGACCATGTCTGGAGAGAGAAAGGCGACCACTTTCCTTTCTGAGAGGAAGTCCAGATTATTGACAGAGAACGCTGTTGACAGAGAAAAATCAAAGAGACGGCACATATCAACATGTCGACTGAATGTATTAATCAGACAAGTGTGGCTTCCGCTACTCAACAAGCCCAAACCCGACACGGCAAGATTAAAGAAACACCCGAATCCTACGTTATAAGGGTTGCCTCCTTTGAAGTTAAAAACTTCAGTTTGCCCCATCACATTTGGATATTACACGAAGAATGGATCGGCCAAAACGTGGTGTTAACAACACAAACAACATGATGATGATGACGATGACGATGACGATGACGATGATGATGACGATGACGATGATGATGATGATTGGAAAAGAAAATAACATTTATAGGCAAGGAAATCGACCAGTGATTCTGCTGCATCACAACGCTTACCTTCGTGTTACAAATACGACGCAGCAAATGACCACAGCTTCCATACCTGGCGTATTCAACATACACCTTTTACTTGCAAACTCACTTAATGTAAGGCTTCATGTAAGTCTCCTTGTCAGGTCAGCTGCTCCATCAAGCGGAAGGTTCCTCGAATCAGAACCGGAATCTTGACACAATTTAGCTGGTGGTTTAAGGTCATGTGAAGCCAAAGAAGACGCTTTGATGATTGAATAATGATGCTATGAATTTATTTTATTTAATCTAATAACATAATTTACATAATTTACCTAAAAGATGTTGTAAGGTCATAGAAAGCCACGAACACTGATGTCTTAATAATGGTGGTATGAATTTATATGAATATTGAACAGTTTATCAAAAATGTTGGAATCTTTTTCATCAAACTTATATGAAGGGATACAAACTTTAGCTGTAAGATGGTATAAGGACATAGAGAACCGGGGAAAATGCTTTGGTGACTGAACAATGATGCTATGAATTTATATGAATAAAAAGCTTTGTCAAAAGAATGCTGGAAAGTTGTGCATCAAGGAAACTGATGAATGAATAACGATGCTATGAATGTATATGAATAAAAGATGTTGTCCAAAATGCTGGAAACTTTTGCAACAAACTCATTTAGTCGAAAATCATCGAAAGTCATTTGATGACTGAATAATGACGCTATGAATGTTTTGCAACAATCTAATGATATGTGTGGTGCTGTATTGTTTTGTTTTTCTTTTTGGTTTTGCTTTTGTTTTGGCTCGAGTGAAAGTGTTTTTCATTTTAATCCTGGACTTCTTCATAATGGCACGCAAATTTATCAGGAGAAAATATCGTTGTTAAAAGATTTCGCTCGGTTTGTTTTATTTTAATAAACAATATTAGAAACCATCAACCAAAACTGTCAACATAGGTTTCTTCAGTTTTTAAGTGATTCTGCCTGGGTAGCTGGCTGGCTATGTATATGTCACGTGTACAGGCCAAACCAATGGAGGTAGAGGGCTGAAGATTTAAACATTTACTCCTTATTATGTCGAGAAAAAATAGTGTTTTGTTTTTTGAACCCCCTCCCCGAGAAATAGATTTGTATTATTTTTTTTATCAATTTATAATGTAAATTTATGCTAAATTATCCATTAGTGTCCGGCAGCCTCCACACTTGTTTTTTTAACATTCTAACCTTTTTAGTGATCACCGCCCAACAAAACTCCACTTTATTCCAATTTTCTTAATTGATCACCCCCAACACGGCATGCTGCTAAAAGACGCTGGACACGTGACGGCTTCTATTGAGTGTCTAACCAGACATGTTCTTATTTAGTTTATAATAAAGCGTTTTGTATTTGTTTTTGTCTATCGTTCTTCCTTTCGCCATTAAATTATCTGCATGAAAACCGGCCTCTTTGATTTGCAAACAGCCTGAAATCGACGAATGCGAACTATAGCCATGTTTGCCGAGCTTTTTATTGTTCGTTTCTTCCGCAGAGAAGCATGTGAAGACGTGGAGACTCATGTCTTTATTTATTTATTTCCTCTCAGAGGAACGGCATATTTCGCTGGGTTTAATCAAAAGCTGAGTGGAGGTGGGGAGTGGCACAAAGCTTATCAGGACGAAAAGCGGAATTGGTGGATAGAGTTCGGGTTTCAAACGGGACTGCTTACGTTCTACTTGCAGTAGTTCCCTTGGGAAAGGCAAGAATCCACATCTCACGTCCCCCAGCTATGGGTAAATAGCAAGACATCTAAGAGAGGGTTACTCTGAGAGAAAAAAACCCTACAGCTTGGCAGTCGCCATAGCTGGTCCCAAGCCCGGTTAAAGGAATAAGTTTGGGTGTTGGGCTAGCAACTCTATCCAGTAAAACCTACTTGCTACAGAAACCGCAGAAGAGTACCACTACGAGGAATAAATAAACAACAAACAGATAAGGGGCCGAGCGCTTATGAACCCCTTCGATCGCTTAGAATACTCCCCAGACCCCCACAGCAAAACCAGGAAACAAACAAAATCCAAACACGGGTTCTGTCATACGGGTTCTGGCCGGAATGTATCCAGTCATTTAATATTAACGAAACAGATTGCCTGTCTGCAAAGTCCTCTTTCGGGATTACCATCAGCTGCCTTCTCACATTCTCTTTGATGTCATCTACAATGTTTCCTTTTAATTTTGAGAAAAGCCAGAAATCGCAGGGCGGGGGGGTGGCAATCTGGACTGTAAGGCGGAGGACTGACAGACCTGGATATATTGCCCAATGAAAACCTGCACAAGACGTGAAGAATTGGCAGGCCCGGTCATTGTAGATGTGACGGTCACACAGTAAACAAGCACACTCAATGTCGTCTCACTTCCGACTGAGAGTGTATGTTCATCCTGAGAGTGTATGTTCATGCATGCGCAGTAAGGTCTCCTTTGACCGGTTGACAAGTTACATCAAAGTAGCACCACCGGTTCTCAAGATAGTCAAAAGGGCTGGATACCCCGTATTGTGCGTTATTACTGTTTACTAAGCGTCGCTAAGTCTGGCAAAAGGGCAAATAGGAAAAGAACGTGTGGTTGAAAGATTGTCTTGCGAGAGTCTTCGAAAATGAAACGATCCGGTCTGCTTTCAAAATCAGCAGTGGAAACTTTAGCTTTCAACCGAACTCGAACACTGATATATGTCTGGAAATACGCAACAATTGCAGGCCATAGATAGTAGCCAATTTAGATATTTTCTTTTTCCAATTTTTCGAGTCTTTCCCACATTCAAAAAATTACAAGAAAAACATCTAAATGGGCAACACTGCTAGGTAATAACTAAATAACTTATTAAATACCAGTGGCAATACACAACAATCTCAGGCCCTAGATAGTAACTACACAACTTAGTAAATACCAATGGAATTACGCAATAATTCGTTTTAAAAACTGCGTATGCAACATTCCATTCAACTGCGGCACAAAACAAATAGTAAATGCGTTTGTGAGGGTCCCGAGACTGTTCCGACCAAAAGCTCAGGATGAAAATTACTAAGATCACGATGCCCGTCCGAAATAACCAGTGGAAGCCTTACATTCGTCTGCAAGATGGGGATTTGGCTTTTTAAGTCCAACGATCTTTGTGTTTAGACAGAAGCGAAACAAGTGATGAATTAAGGACAAAGATAGTTCGTATAATAACAGATCATCACTTGAAATGAATCCCTATTGTCATCACTTCTGCAAAGCCCAAATGATATAAGTACCTCACAAATATTTTTGTTTCTGTTAGGACCATTTGTGTGCCTGTTTCGATGACTGTAAATGTTGTTTTTTTTCTCTGTTTTTCTTTTATGGAATTTGGGTAAAGAATCTAATTAGTATCAGGCTTCGCGAACTTGAAAGAAATCGGGTAACAAGACTAACAGCCGCAAAACTTTAAACCATGAATGTTTTGAAGTTATTCTTAGAAGATGCCAAGTGTTGCTTCTCTGTTTTTCAGTAAACAAATCTTGTCTTTCAAGAGCGGACTATAGCTGGTTTTAAGAAATGCTTGTTTGTGGAATTTTTTACGTGGTCTGTCCGGAAAGTATCCAGCCATTTTGAATATCTCGAGAACCGGCTGCACGGCCTTGAGGTAACTTGGCAACCGATCATTAATTCGCGTGTGTGAACGCAGAATCTCCTGTGAAGTTACTCAGTCGGCAGTGAGACGCCATTGAGTGAGGTTGTGTGCTGTGTAGCCGTCGCTTTTACAATGGCGAGCGAGTAGATTCTGTACGTCTCGTGCAAGGTTTTTGACTAAACATCGCATCACACATGTGTGTCAGCTCCTTTCCCCACATTCCAGATTCGGTTTCCTGCTACTTCTGGCTTTCCCGAAAGCTAAAATGGACCGGGAATTCGACTAGGCAGCTGATGGCGATCCGGAAGGTTTTTGCAGATAAGAACGAAAGTTCCCTAGGGAAGTACTTTGAAGGGGACTAAGGCGCCACTGCCATAAGTCGGCTATTTTTTCGTTAATATTAAATGACTATCCGCACAGACCTCATAATTCTATTTTTAAACTGCTATTTTTCTTCATAATGCTTTTTTGTCTTCAATTTGTTAAATTTGGTAGAAGTTAAAGATAAGAAGGTGTAACAGTTTCCAGCACGGAAAACCGAATTCGAATTTCGACTGACACTGACTGACACTACTGTCCTTGGAAAAGGCATGAATCAACTTCTTGCTGCACCCTGTCCCATCGTCAAATATCTTTATTAATTGTGTCGTCACTGGCATGTGATGATGGTTGACAGTGGGTGAGTGATCACTTGAGTAAACCACTCTCCCATAACTACCTTACCTGCACAGGCAGCAGCAGCAGCAGGAAGCTGTCACCCCGTTGACAAATTCGACAGAAACCAATAAGATTGAAAAGAATCAGTTTTCTTTTTGTTTTTGTTTTTAAAGGAAGTTTTTGTTTCTTTATAAAGAAGCAATTAGAAATCGTCAAGCAAAACTGTCACCAAAACTGTCATCATAGATTTCTTCAGTTTTTAAGTTGGTCTTGCTGGCTGGCTATGTATGTATCACGCGTACATGCCGCACCAATGGAGCTAGAGGGCTGAAAATTTCAACATTAACTCCTTATTATGTCTAGAAAAAAAACCTTTTTTGTCTTTTGAAAACTCCCTCCTAAATGAACCCCGCAACCTTGCAATGCAAGTTTATGCTAAATTGATCCATTAGCATTCACGCTTGTCTTTTGAAAATTCAGACTTTTTTAG
>VCCN01005116.1:349403-364857 GCA_006491835.1 Architeuthis dux | reverse complement strand
TAGATGTATTCATCAACCTCTTCTAGCGCCTCTCCTATCTTTGTGGGATTTTTGGAGATTGTATCGTTGAATATTACTTTTGTCTTTGTTCTGTTCATCTTTAAGCCTTTTTTTTTTTACTTTGAAAATGTTTTGTAATTCTTCGGATGCTTCCGACGTTATGGAAATGTCATCGACGAATCTAAAGTGGTTTAAGTATTCTCCATTTATGTTTATTTCCATTCCCTCCCAAATAGTTTAGGTGATATTGTATCCCCTTGTCTTACTCCTTTTGCTATCTTTATCTTGTTTATGTAGTCTAATTATTGCTGTGCCATTTTCGTATATGTTGTTGTTGATTTGTATATAATTCTCGTTAAAACCTTGTTCTCGCATTGAGTTGAAGATTGCCGTGTGTTCTCTCATAATCTACAAAAGACCAAACAGAGTGGTTTGTTTTTTCTAAGGACGTTTCGATTAGTTGATTTATTGCATGTAGGCAATAGTGTAATAAGGCGGTATTTGCCAAGGTCGCGGTTATCTCCTTTCTTGTGTAGTAGGATTACTATTCCAAGACAAAATTCTTTTAGTTTCTATCTCCATATTTCTTAGTTTTAGTGTTGCTTTAGAGTATTTCCCTGCATTATTGTCTACATTTGAATTGCCTACCAAATCAGCTGCTTCCTTAATTATATTTGTCAGACTATTACTCCTTTCCTCTATGTCACTGTCTCTATTCCCCAAGGCCTGAAATCTGTTTTCTATCGCTACTCTAGAGTTGCTAATGTTCTCTATCTCTATTTTATATGGGCATCTGTTCTTCTTAAGAATCATTTTATTCCTTTCAGTTTTAAAGTTAAATTTAGTTCTGCACGCTACCATTATATGGTCGCTTCCTATATCTACTTTGTTTATAACGGTAATGTCTTTAGTGTTGTCGATCTTGTCAGTTATTATGAAGTCGATTTCGTTTTCCTGTTTTTGAAAGAATGTATTAGAGACCGTATCTCACTGAGAGATTTAGTAGCATGTCACCTCTCTCATTTCTCTGGCCTATTCCATATTTTCCTACATTAGATTCGCCAACCCTTCCTTGACCTATCTTAGCATTAAAGTCTCCCATGAGTATTGTGTAGTTACTCTTCTCTCGGTCCACTATCTTACTGATGTCGTCATAAAACCCTTTCTCAGAGCTTGCACGTAGACCTGGATTACATTTAGTGTGTATATTTTGCTTAATCTAACTGTTATCCAAGCTATTCTGTCTGATATACTGTCAAAACTGATAACGTTGCCTGCGATGTTATTATTGACTAAGAATCCTACGCCACTGTATTTTGTTTAATCCTCTCTCCCTTTATAATAGAATAGATGGTTACTTACCTTAAACTTTAGAAAGTCTTCTCCTTTTCTGTGGGTTTCGCTTATACGTGCGATGTGCCAGTTGATGTTGTCCAATTCCATTTGCAGTTGGTCTAGTCTATGGTCCTCAGCTATTCTATGAACATTGTAAGTGTAGATCTTCATGTTGCTTAATTTGTTTAATGTCCAAGACTTTGTCTTGCTTAGTCATCGTCTGTACACATTCAAGGGCATATTGCCCGCTGGCACACGAAGTAATGCAGTTTGACCTTTAATAGGCGATGATACAACAGGAACGCTACGATATTTATATGGTTGTGTTGTCATATTTGGTTTGGGAAGGTGTTGGTTAATTTAGCTCACCCGTTGCCAGTATTTTCTGGTGAGCATTCAGATTGGTGCCACCTTATTGGGTATATTCGGTGGGGCCCTATATATCTACAGGGGATCTCTATGGTCCACGCCGTCTGTGACGGTACCCCATATATCTATGGAGCCTTCCCCATCCGCCTCCTGGGGACGTTCAGAATACCAGAGAGATCATGCCCCCTCAAATTTAGTTCAACTACAATTAGTTGGTTGGATGTCATTGGTTAAGTCTTTACTTAGTAAGAGTCCATAGATCCCATCTTCTTTCTATCTGGCATTAGTGAAGTCTAGATTTTACTGGCTTTACCAAAAGCAGATATACTTAAAACAGGGGGAAATGGTCAGCTTACGTATATGTCTTCTTCCCTTCCCGGATTTCTACTTTCGGTGTGTAGAGGGAGGGAGGTGATTGTATCTTGTCAGGTCACTGCCATGTTTTTCTTGTTTTCTGAACAAGGAACAGAAATGCGTTGGAATTTACAAAGAAAAACCATAAAATTTGGGGAAAAAAATTAAATTTGTTAATGTTAACCCGATTTACTTACAAACTTTCGATTCCAGACAGATATTGAGTTCAATCCTCACCGGGGGACCCTTTATTATCGCCCTCTGCCAGGCTAATCTAAGTTTAAGAAAGATAAGTTTGAAGTGGCACCTGTTGTAGAGGGATGGGCTGAAAGTTAGTTTGGCAAGACATTCGATCTCCCCTGGTTGCATCGATAAACTCAGTAAATATCAATATGAGCGGGCGCCTACCATGTGGATAGTTAAGAAGCGAGTTAAATCCTCACTATATGCCCAAACATAGTAGCAACACTATGCATCCAAACTTATTTTTAAAGTGTGACATACGGACGCACAGACAGGGAGTGTGACATATGGACGGACAAGTTGTTTATTATAATATAAATTAAACCCTGGTTATACAACCTTCTTATGCCTAATGTACTAGTTAGAATCAAATGTATTCTTGTTAGTTTTGCAAATCAGATGCTACTTTGATTCTGAAATCTAGACGATAGCAGCGGGAATCGTGCCTTTGTAGTCAATAATAATTATAAAGACGATAATACGTATTAGCAGTTGTACAATCAGACAAACATAAAAACAACTTTGTATCTCTTTGATTTCTATACAGATGTTCACGCAGCAAATATTTCTACGATTTTAATACACAAGGATAGAATTAGGTCTGCTTAGTCACTCAATAGAAATCGCCATGTTACCAACATCTTTTGGCAGCATGCTGTGTTGAGGGTGATCAATGAATAAGTTACTTCTCTCACCTTTTTTCAAATTTTCAAAAAGCAAGCGGACACAAGCTAGGGATCAATTTAGCATAAACTTTGTAAATTGAACTGTGGGGGGGGGCACACTAAAAACCTATTTAGAGGGTGGGAATTCTGAAAAAAACAAAATAAAAACGTTTTTTCTAGATATAATAAGGAATACATGTTGAAATTGTCAGCCCCCTAGCACCATTGGTGTGGCCTGTACGCGAAATACATACATAGTCAGCCAGCCAGCCTGCCAGCCAGCCAGCCTGCCAGCCTGCCAGCTTGCCAGACAGCCGGGCCTATTTTGACAATTTTGATTGACGGTTTCTAAAAATAAGCAGATGGCCGTCTCTACATAAAATAAGCATTTACCTCTGCCAAGGAAGTTTTAGAGGTTCGTATAGGTATTACCCCTTGTCCGTCCATATGTCCACATGATATCTCCAAAAGTTCTCAATTAAATTGTGTAGAAGAGTGCGCCATAGGATAAAAAATAAATTTTGGGTTGTTCCAGCAATATCTTTTTGATTGAGAGATATGTTTTCCTTTTTTTCATACAGTTATGTATTTGCTCATGTCTGTTCACACTATATCTCTTTTTGATTGAAGAATATCTGTATCATTCTCCAGAAAAAGAGGTTAAAGGGAACAGTAAAAGAACATGTTTATTTTAAATTTCAAGGGAAGTAACTCAATATGTGTACATATTGGAAGAATTGCGTTCCCTCTCCTCTTTTTTGATATTTTATTTTCATTCAGTATTTACTTAGAGCACGGTGTTGGCAAAAGTATGACAATTAAATATTTTGTTGGAGAAAAAAAGATAGTAATAAAGAATTTAAAGAAAATTATATTAAAACAATCCAACAAACTATACAGTGAGTGCAAAAAGTATCTGATTGATTGCAAAAAGGTTTAACATAATTTTCAATGTTTTCAGTTTGTCGACACCCTTTTGCTGATTGACTTTGTGTTTTGTTTTCTCACTCTTCCAAAATCTGTGTCAGATTTTATGAAAAATAATAATAATTTTAGATACCCAAATGAATTAAGATTTTATCTGGATTCTATTCTCACAAATCATAACAATGTAGGCAATCAAAATTCTGACAATGTTGAAGCTGTATATGTAAGTATGTTAAAATAGAATGTTTGCAATGAATCAGATACTTTTTGCACTCCCTGTATGTGGAGACGGCCATCTGTTTAGTTTTGTATACTTGTGTGTTTAGAAACGGGGAAAGATTTCCCTGCGTGAACATGTGTATAGAAATCAAAGAGATACAAAGTTGTTTTTACTTTTGTCTGATTGTACAACTGCTAATACATATTATCGTCTTTTTAATTATTATTGACTACAAAGGCAGACGGATATCTGCTTACTTCTTTATACGTAAAGCGTCAAGAAAAGATGGCCACATCACGAGAGAACAGAGAAAAGATTACATTAAACAGGAAACTTATAAGGATGCAGTTAGATGTTTTATGATAAAGGGAACAATTGCAAATCAGACGATGGAAAGAGTTCGTGTCCGAAAAAAAAAAAAAAAAAAAAACGAAATCAGCAACAAACCGCAATTTCCCAACTATCCGAGAGTAGAGCATTACTATAAAAAAAAGATATTGTGAGTCAAAATGACGTAAATCGAAGAACTTAGCATTATTTTATAGGGGAACACTTTTTTGATCGTTCCCAGACCCAAAAATAGTGATGATGGTATCTTCCGAAGAAAACAAAGAAAAGAAACTAAATACAAGTTTCCCAACTATCCGAAAGTAAAGCATTCCTGTAAAAACCTATTGTAAATCAAAGAAATGACCATTAATTTATATGGGAAAGATTTGTTGAGCATTCCCAGACCCCAAAATGGTGATTATGGTATCTGAGGCTAAGTCGTCGCAGGTTGGGGTGGTGGGAAGTATAAGAGACAGGGGTGTAGGAGAGAGAGAGAAGGAGGGAAGATGGTGCGTGCTGCCTCTATAAAGTCTCGCTGCAAAACAAACGCTAAAAACGAAAAAGTGGCGTAAAGCGAACCATCGAAAAGCGAGGAATTCCTATATTATAAACTAGGAAAGTAAAAAAGAAAAAAAGGCGAGCGGAATTAGCTATGAACGAAGCCTTGAAAAGTGGCCGATAACGAATAGAAAACATGTATTGAAGATATCAAAACAATGGGATAGAGAACTGCGTGAATTCTATAGAAAGAGAAAAATATACACGAGATATGTCAAACGGTAAACAGAAGAAAAGTACGAAAACCAAAGAAGAGCGAAGGGAGATAACTGTTGATGGTTTATTTGTATACAAAGCGGGATAAAAAGTAGGCCGTTATCTACTTAAATGATGGGACTTTTGCGGTGGTTACAGACGCAACGTAGAAAGATACAATAATGATTTGATGCATTTGGTTAGATGCTATTTGAAAGCTTGACTTCTTTCGGTAATGCTCGATTTTTCTGGTTTCAACATTCAATCAGTGAAGATATGTTTCAGTTTTATTCAGATAATCGACATTGTGGATTTTTTACAACTGCTAACGAAATCGGAATAGGTATATGTATTCACCCATGTCTGTCTGTTTTTCCACACACTATCGCCAAAACTTCTCATTGAATTTCAAGGTGTGGGCCGTGGTCAAAGGAAGAATTGGTTAAATTTTGGGACGGATCCCAGAATTTGTTTTCGATTGACAGATATTTTCATATATTGACAAGAGGTAAAAGAAATCGTCCGAAATAAGGAAAATCTAGACACAGTTACCCACCCACCCACTTCCTGGTTCTGTTTGTTATTTAACACCAACAACACTACAGTACTTTTGATGTTCGAGCCCAGGTAAAGTTCCAGGGTTAATATTGCTGCTTTTCCAGACAGTCTGTTCTTTCTCAGTTGGAAGTTTGGAGCAGCACAATCTTCCCACTCACACTTTGGTTATTCGTATTGATTCACTTAATTCGTATTGATTCACTTTAAGATAACAAAAGGTCAAATTTAGTTAGGATGATTACGCCTATCTTCCACGTGGGGAGGATCAGCCTTCTTGGAAAATCAGCATTCGAGATCCTAGCTTGTTACGTGGGTTCGAACACTGACCACTGTCGTTGGAAGCAAATGCACAACTGTCTAATCAATGAAGCAGACCGTAACAGTAACTAAAAAGCACTCAGAGAGCGCATACCTCTTTTAACATACTTACATACACATCTTCAAAATCGACAGAATTTAGACCAACAAATACAAAAATCAAGAAATATTGAGACAAGATTGATCATTGAAAAGTTATGTACAAAAATCAGAAATCTTTGGTCCAAATTCTGTCTAATTCCCTGTTCCAGTTTGTGCAGCACGACTGCAGCCATTGTTTTGAAAGTTACCACCCCTTCACCATAACTATATATGATCTGATTTTCATTCGGTTTTTAGTTTAGTGTATGGCGTTGACAGAGGTATGTGCTCTCTTAGTGCCAAAAAAGAATCCCATACTCCTACCCAGCTTAGATCTTTTTCAAAATCTGTAAATAGCTTCCCGAGTTTTTATTGCGAAAATAATGTTTTATCTTGTTGAATTCATGAGAATTGAAGGACGTGAAGCTCAAGACAACGTGCGCACATATTTTTGTCACAGGGAAAAGAATTTGCTCAACATAAGAACTTTGTTCACATTTACTACTAAGAATTAGAGGGAACAGTCTGTTTTCGTACCCTGGTAAAATCCAGGATCTCGAATGCTGATTTTCAAGAGAGGAAGACCCATCCCACTTGTTAGATTGGCGCAGTACAATCTTCATTCCCTATTAGTCCTCCATTCGACCCTAAGGTAAGATTGATTATTATCAAGACCAGAAGTCTACGGTTTAATTCGTGGGTTAGATGCGTATTTTTCCACCGATGCCAGTGGTTGGTGTTCGAGCCCAGATAAGAAGCCGGGATTTTGAAGGCAGGGAGGGTCTCTCCACACTTCCACACTTCCCATGTCACCATTTAGTCTTCTACTGTACTAAGCAACGTTTGGTAGATAGCAAGGCATATATTTGAGTTCTACGAAGTATAACTCAGAATATTAACATAGGGCTTCTTCTTCATGTTAGGTTCTATTCCAGTGGTTCCCAACTTTACATTGAATGGTGCGGTTTTGATTTTGATGTAGTACGGTATTTTGATGTAGTACGGTATTGCTGGTCATATAAGCTGAAAGTGTAAGCTGAAATAAAAACAAATTAGATTATAATAAGACCATGAACAGTGCGGTTTTGAACACCATGAACAATTTGGGGATGAATTAACCGCACTAATCAAGGTATACCGATACTTGTATATTCCCACTTGGCGCCTTTAGTAAGGTTTCAAAACTACGGGAAAAGATAGGATTCCGAATGTTAGTTTCCAAGGCATGTTACACAATCTCCCTACTCCCTTGGCCTTGTGTCATACTTAGTGAACATCATAAAATTACTGTTGTAATGATGATAAAAAATTACATTTGATGTGTACATGTAACCGTTTATTATTTGAAATTTAAGAAAAAATTATAGACTGGAGGTTGACAAAAAATGTTGATGAATTGAAAAGGAGCTAAGGACTAGATGCAGACTTACAGGAGCTAAATGCACCAAAAAGGAGCTAGATCTAGCTCCTGCTATATTTATTATTTTACTGAGTAGTGTCTATCTTGGTGTTGATATATGTTTGGTTCTTAAATTATTATTCTAGATCGCCATTAATGGGGATTCACTTGGTTGTTATCATCACGGAAAGGCATGAATCCACTTCTCCCTGTGTTTTCTCCCATTGTGAGATATCTTAACAAAACTGTTCATTGCTGATATGCCATGATGGTTGACAGAAAAGATTGGATAAACCACTCTCCTATAACTACCGTAACTACCAACGCAGGGTTAACAGTAAATAGTTGTTACACCCACTGTGAACTTTAATAGCGGCTAGTCATTATTATTACTAGTCTATGTCCCGTTACTTTGCTGGCGGTTATCATAAGTTTACCAATAAAACAAATATGTAATATTAGGTGAAAAATCGCCAGAACTGATATATTGTATAATATAAGGGGTGATTTGAGAAGAGAAGAGTTCAACCCTAACGCAACAACATTTTAATTACCTTGTGTTACTTCGAATGGTCGTCGGACATTTTGGCCTGGACAGTTCGGCCGCAGACAATTCTCCCCGGACAGTTCGGCCGCAGACAATTCTGCCCGGACAATTCGGCCGCAAATATTTCTACCCCAGACATTTTGGCCGCGTTTTGTTTTTAAAGGTGTAAATGACTAGCTAGATGGAATTAAAATGAAATAGATTCAAAATATATAAATCTAATGCAATTTACAATTATAATAAGAGAATTGGTACATTCTGATGTGAACTGAATTATCCTGTTTTTCACGCATTTGCAAATAAATAAGAGAGACTACTCTCCCTTAGCATAAAATAGTTATCCACCTAGACAAAAGAATTATTCTTCAAAATGTGACAGGCGGGCGGACACGTTGCTTATTATGATATATATGAGGAGTAGTGGAGTTAGAGAGAAAATAAAATAATTAAATCCTGCGATCATTTTTCAATATCTCAAAGCAGATTGCTGAATTATGTCCGTTGCGATCAAATGTGACGAGAAAAGGATTTGCTTGGTTTTCAAATTGAAAACCGCTTCGTGCAATTTGGGTTGAAAAGAACAAATGCACGCCTCGCTGCAGTCACGGTCGGTGTGGAGATTCTGAAAAGCTCGCACTACAAGACGATTATTTTAATTGATGAGTTCGTGCGGCATTCGGCATGAAAGAAAATCTCTCAAAACCAAACGCACTGTGCGACGTGATGTCCACGATTTTAAAAAAATGAATTTCCCGAAACAAATCTTTTCAATCAGTGATTGGCTTCCTTGTTTATCCTCTGGCAGCGACGATGTTTCCGCGTATGCTGCTCACTTAATCTAAGTCTATTGTCTTACTTTCACTTTCACTTTAAGGACGGGACGAAATTTCGACGCATTGCTCATTCTTTAACGCACGTCTCGGCATCGTTGTTTCTTTTGTGAAGACAATGACCAGCTTCGATATCCACAACAGTCTGCAAATGTTTGCCCTCTGTCTTGGCTCTTGTTCCTGACTGGTCATTCTTTATTCTCAATCTATTGTGCTGACCGTGCCTTTCTCGTCTAAACAAAGTTATTTTCGATGATACAAGGAATGGGCATTGCTTTTTCACTCGTCACTGGACAATTCATCATTTTCTCTCTCTTAAACCCATTGAGACTTTTTGAATTGAGAAGAAAGGGGAAAGGAAACCATTTTCTTCAGCGAAATGATACAAACCTCTCAATAGAATAGTTTGTCAGTTACTGTTTAGTTGAATTTCGTGACAAAATCTGTTAGAAACCGCCTACCAAAACTGTCAACATACTCAACATGGGTTTCTTCATTTTTTAAGTGATGCTGGGTGGCTATGTATGTGTCGCGTGTGCAGGCTGCACCAATGGACCTAGAGGGATGAAAATGTCTAGAAAAAAGGTTTTTTGTTTTTTGAAAATTCCCCCCACAAAATACGTTTTTAGTGACATTCACTAAAATTTGCAATGTAAGTTTATGCTAAATTGGTCCCTAGTTTGTGTCCGGCAGCGTTCCAATTTTTAATTGATCCCTCAACAAGGCAGGCTGCCAAAAGACGTTCACATCAGAATGTCACGTGACGGTTTCTATTGGGCGACTAACCAGACCTGTTCAATCCCACCTCTCGCTTTCTCGCCTTTCTTATTTTCTCGACGGCCGAGTTCAGCCGTTGTCCTAGCGATATATTTATGTTTCACCCCTACCCTTTTGTGTACCCTTACTCTGCGTGTCTCTCCCTCCCCTCGCCCACTTCGCGGTCTTTGTTTTGTGTTTACATTCTCAGAACCTCTCCTCTACCCGAATCCTTTTCTGCATAATTTCTTTATTTCTAAAATGTGACAGACAGAAGTGTGACAGACGAAGTGTGACAGATGGAAGTGAGCGGATACATTACTTATTATAATACAGAGTATGTTGCCAAGCAACGAGCCGAATGAATCCTACGTGAGGGACAAACATCCCCATTTTATTTTTGCATTACTTTGAAATTCGTGACCTGTCACCGTATCGTTGATGAGTTCGTGCGTTTCGCTTACAAAGCTGGCGACATATTGATTTGGACTTCCATGTTTATGCCGGCGGAAGTATCGGCTTGGACGAGTTGTTCGAGATAATGACAATCCAGCGGGAATCTGGCCGAGGAGGTCACTTGCTTACCTCTTCATACTTTGCTGAACAACATGGCTCCGTTGGAGGTTTGTGGCAAGTCAAAGAAGCAGTCTTCGTTGATGAATCTTGGCGTTGGGGGTTGCGCTGTTGTGTGAGAGCCATGACCTGACCGGCTCTCCAAAAGAGATGAACTGAATGCCATTGGGTAAAAGGCAATGATTGAGTACAAAGTGTTGAAGCAGCGGCGTTCTGCTGGGGGTCGATGAGAACGTGGACAGGTTGGTTTGTAGAGAGAGAGGGGGAGAGAGAGAGGGAGGGAGAGAGAGAGGGAGAGAGAGGGAGAGAAAAGAGAAAGTGAGGGGAAGAAATAGAGAGAAAGAAAGAATACACATATTACGGGGTAAAGATGTACGTTCGCAAACACCTATTTAATACGTACTCACATAGGCCGCTAGATCAAAAGATAGTCTGGAAGAAACTACAAGAGATAAATAGATATGAAATGATTTAAATAGATAGAGACATAGATAGTTAGATATGAAGAGGCATGATAGAATATATAGAGATGAAAAGACTGCAATGGACAGACAGATAGATAGATAGATAGATAGATAGATAGATAGATAGATAGATAGGTCTGGTTAGTCACTCAATAGAAAATGTCATATGACCAATGTCTTTTGGCAGCATGCTGTGTTGGTGATTAAAAAGATGGAAAGGGGATGCTCAATAAATAAGTTACTTCTCTCGCTTTTGTTGGACAGTGATCACTAAAAAAGTCTGAATTTAAAAAGAAACAAGCGGACACAAACAAAGGGATCAATTTAGCATAAAGCTGCATTGTAAATTGACCCCCCCCACACACACACACACAAACTAAAACATATTCTTTTCTAAACATAATAAGGAATAAATGTTCAAAGTTTCAGCCCTCTAGCTCCATTTGTGCGACCTGTACGCATGATACATACATAGCCAGCCAGCCGGACGAGCTTAAAAACTGAAGAAACTTATGTTGGCAGTTTTGGTTGACGGTTTCTAATAGACAGATATGTTTAGACTAGATAGATGTGAAGTGACTAGAACATATATATTGGTATGAATAGACAAACATAGATATAGAGACAGATATGATCAGATTGAGATAGGTATATATAGACAAAGATGAGTAGATATCAATAGAGTTGAGTAGACAATTATAAGATCTGATACATAGATATATATGAAAGATTTGAATAAATATATAGATATGAAGAGACCTGAATACTTATTGATTGCACTGTGCAACTTTTCCCCCTGAGCAATAAGCCTTATTTTCTGACTGATTATGTCTAAAATATATAGAAAATGGCTAAAACTCAAACGGCAACGGGTAGGCCATGTTGCAAGGATGTCAGACAACGTGGATCCGCAGAGATCATATGCATAATTGTGGCCGGCAAAAAAAAGATGGCGTGACGAGTTAAACAAGTTCAGAAAATATTGGCGCCGCGACGCCCACGATACAGTGGTCTGGCTAAACTTGTGGAAAGTCTCTGCCCAACAACGGACGTTAAAGGGATGATGATGATGATGATGATGATGATGATGATGATGATGATGATTAGCTTAGGGAAGGTACTTGAAGGCTGCAAACTCCTTATCAAAAGCTGTGACAAATGGTTTCATAAGTCCTTAATTTCATGTGCCGTGGTTGCATCAACACCTTCCAGGGGTCAACCAGTGGCTCCCACTTGAGGTTCTTCATCCCCAAATAGAATTCGGGCAGCTGTGGTCAGGTCCGCTTTTGGTGGTGCCTGCTGTCCCAAAGGCCTTGGTAAAACCGCTTTGAGATACATCAGGAATGCCACCAAGTCTGCGTTGATCTACAAGCCGTACGCATCATTCTACAAGGTCTTGGCACTGTTGTATTGCAGGTGAAATGAGGTACCCAGAATGTGTTTGATCCCCGATAGGAATGCCGAAATATGGTTTCTAGGCCTAGCACATCTTAGCAGATGCTGCTACAAAGTACTGTCTGAGCCAAAGGTCAAAGCCGATGTCTTCGTCGGATCGCAGATAAAGAAGATTCTGGAGTGCAAGGAATTCTCAAAGAGACTCACTAGGAATGTGAAAGCAGCTTGGTACAGATTTGTCATAGTGGTTTGGGGTTCTCAAGGCAATCACAAGGCTGAAAACTAGGTGGGTCTGGTTGAGAGTATGGTGAAGAACTACGGTAAAATGGGCGTCAGGCTGTCCCTCAAAGTTCATATCCTTGACACTCATCTTGATAAATTCAAGGGGGCATATTCGGAGGAGCAAGGCGAGCGCTTCCACCCAGATATACTGGACTTTGAATGCCGCTACCAAGGAACAAATAACAAGAACATGATGGGAGATTATATATTCGGATCTGGTTCGTGAAAGTGAAAGTACAATCATAAATCTCGAAAACCTCTCATTTCTAAATCTTTTGCGATCACTGTTTAAACACATTAGTGTAAATACATGTTAATTTAGATTCATATGTTGTTGCTTTTCTGAATAAAATGTTAATTTCTTTAGAAAATGTTAATAAAAATGTGCGAATTCAACCGTTGTAAAATTGGAAATAGGTACATTTTAAAATATCACTGTCTTGGTCACGAAAGGAATGCTGATTTTGAAGCCAGACAAAACGTCCTCTACTTGGGAGATTGACGCAACACAATCTTCCTCCTAGTTCTCTCTATTCGGCCTTGTGACGTATGAAGCTAAGTTTTGTAAATACCGGTATCCCCATGCTTTTCGAATGTTCGCGTTATGCCACTTTTTCGCTTTTACAAAAAAAGCGAGAATTCAGTGTTTGTTCGGCGGCGAGCCGTTATAGAGGCAGCGCACAGCCTCTTCCTCTCTCTTCTACACCCCAGTCTCCCGTATCCCCACAACCCCAACCTCCGATTCCTCAGCTTAACATACCATCATCACCATTTATGGGGTTCTGGGATCGCTCAAAGAAATGTAAATTAATGGTAATTTCGTTTTCGCTTTATGATATTTCGGCTTACAAAAGGTTTGTATAGTAACGATCTACTTTCGGATAGCGGGGAAAACCTGTTTTTAAAAAACTTAATGAAGAGAAAATCTCTGAGTAGTGGTAAGAATAATTTTAAAAAATAGACGAACAAGGTAAGTAGTGCCCTTCCGCTGGCTACGGCTTCAGCCGTCCCTGTTTGGGTTCTACATATCACATTGCTACTTACCCGGCCCGTTTGCGATATGCGAATTAGGATTAGAGGCGACAAGCACACAAAGTGGCGTCACTCACTTCACCCTGCACTATTGTACCCATAGTTGAAGGGAGAGATGGATGTATGCCTTTCCCAATGACATTAGTGCGAAGTGAATAGAAACTGTCTCAGCTGGAGTTTGATCTCGACTCGCTCGGTCCATTCTTTGAGCCATTACCCGCTCGGCTACTCCGCACCTCCAATGGCTGGGGAAAAATAAAAATCCATACCGCCTAATATATACAGCTTACTGTTTTCCACCATTGAAAACCAACAAGAGAACTCGACTACAATTAACGGTCCAATTATAATTATTATCCTCCCTTGCCTCTGAGCACTCGCCACCAGGGGGCAGTAACGTTCATTCAAATCTGTCCTACATAAGGCTCTCTGCTTTTTTGTATTAATAATATAATAATATTAGGCTGCCGTATATCCTAAAGGTGAATTTTCAATATTAATTGTAATTAGGCAATCAGTTGGTTGGTCGGCAGGCGGTCAAAAGGTCTGATAGGAGGCACCGTGGGAGTCGGTCCTTTTTCTATTGGCCTGTACCCTGGGGCCGGTGGAAATCCTCCGCTTGCGGTACCACGACTTTTTATCGAACGAGCTTTCATCGAAAATGCAAAATACACACACATATACGCATACATGCCACAAACATACACATATGCACATACACATGTGCACACACATACTACATACACACAAACACATACTACATAAACACATACCACATACTCACATGCCGCATATGCACACACATTCTACATACACATATACCGCATACTCACATCCACGTGTGTACACACAGTCCACATATGCACACGCATACACTTACTCACACATGTCACATATACAAACATACACACATGCACACACATAGTACATACATAGGTGGGTGTGTATGCGTGTGTTTGTGACGTGTATTCCAGTCGAGGAATCAAGCTATAGTACGACAAGGATATCTGAACCGGGGTGCCGCCGCCGTCGCCGCTTGCTGGCTATTCAACGCTGGCTAAGGCTCTTTTCTTTTCCACCCGGAAGGCTGATCTGAATGAAAGTCAAGCGAATCAGAATGCTGTCTCTCAAATACATTGGAAGTCGAAGTTGGCTGACAATGGCGAAGTAAAGCCAGTCTTGCCGGGGGGGCAGGTCCTCTTCTCGGCGTGAGCGATGTATTATTATGAAGGACGACGTGGCAACCACTGATTCATCACCCCTGTCGTCGAATAATGGAGAAAGGTCTGTGCCATCGGTTAGCAAGTGGCAAATGCTTATTTTCATTTGTCGCTTTATCATATGCTCTTCCTCCTGTGAAATACCAAAGGGGGGCAAATCTTGCTCTTTTCAAGCCAACGTACATTCTGTGGTGGCTTCTGGGAAAATCGAGAAGAAGAAGAAGAAGAAGAAGAAGAAGAAGAAGAAGAAGAAGAAAGAGAAAGGATCAGAGACTACATGACGTCACTGCTATTCACAAAAGAAAATAGATTCTCTTCTAAAATTTGTAGCGAGAACAACTAAATGTATTTCCGAACGCATTTGTAATCAAATGTAATGTTCCCATCTGCCAACACTAGAGGGCACACGGTACGATTTTACAGCTATCCTCCATTAATATTATACAACAATACATTGAATAGTGCGGTTTTGATCAGTGCGGGTTTCGAAGTTGTACGTTTAAGATATTTCTGTACAAATTAATGTAACTAAGTATGAGCTGAAGAAAAAACACATTAAATTATAATGACCTTGAACAGTGCGGTTTTGAATAGCATGAACAATGTTGGAACGAATTAAACGCACTAATCAAGATATATCTGTATTATTAGAAAAATAGATTTATAAAATTATAAAAATAACAAGTCTGATTAGTCACTCAATAGAAACCGTCACGTGACCAACGTCTTTTGGCAGCATTTGAAAAAGGGGTGATCAACGGATAAGTTACTTCTCTGACCTTTTGTTGGGTAGTGATCACTAA
>VCCN01005116.1:287652-297982 GCA_006491835.1 Architeuthis dux | reverse complement strand
CGCTTACCCCGATAATCTGTATTATATTAGGCTGCAAATTAGACTGGAAATCAGATCTTTATAATATCGATATTTGTTCATTTCTCTTGCTCTTTGCAGAAATCCAGACATTAGGAGAACAAACAAAAGTGAAACTCCAAGAAGATACAGGTTTATTCACGTATAAGTAATTCTATTCAAAATGTAAGTACCTTTATGCAAAGTGTATAGACCTTCATTCAAAATAAATGTGCCTTGATTCAACACATAAGTAATTTTATTCATACTTATGAGTCTTTATTAAAAATAACTTTATTCTAAGCATATGTATATGTTACGACGGTTTGGTGAATTTGCATAATTGGCAAAATTTAATTATGTTTTGTAAAAAAGTTTGAATTCATTTGATTGTATCAACTTTTGATCGTAAAAGAATAATTGTTTTATATCCTTGTTTTGATTAAATAAACTTTTGATCAAATTAAAACTACGGCGCAACATATACAGGGTATTAAATAAATCGCTGTAATGAAAACAGCAATAATAACGATAAAAAACAAATCAATAATTAATAACACTTTCTTTGTGCAAAATTACTACTAGCATGGATCCAATGGGAGATACTTCCGTCTAAATAAGTTGATAATTACTCACCCTTAAAAGTGTACTGGTCAGAAGTTTCGATCTTACTAATACAAGAATATTCTCCTCTTTGGCTAAAGATCCCAGGTTACAGGTGATTTTGGTACACCACAGCTGTGTGCAACTCTGAAAAATGCAGGAGAAACATTTTAAAGTAAAACAATCAGAAAATGTCAAAATGGTTGCAACAAACTCTTTAATTATGTATACATATATATATACATACAAAAATGTGTGTGTGAGTGTGTGTGTGTGTGTGTGTGTGTGTTTAGGCAGCAGCTTTTCATTACTACAAGGTTTATTAAAGAGCATAGACAAGTTTCTTTTTTAAATTAACCTTTCTTGTTTACGTACAAGAGGACATTTTTACAATTGATACACACACACACACACACACATATATATATATAGCGATGGTCAAAAGTGATGTCCAGCTGAGCAAAATTGACGCTTCGGATAAAGGGCTAAAGTTCCAATTTCCCAAGCTGGACATCACTTTGGAATGTCAATATAAAGAGAAAGAAGAAAATGAAAAGACTTTTCTCACCAATTTATAATAACTGTTTGACTCAGCTTCCCTTTTCTTCCTACTTTCTTTAAACACCTCGTCTATAATCTACAAAAGAAAGAAAAACAAATTGTTAATCCAGTTGGTAAATAATTAAATCAGATACTAGTCCAGCTGTTATATGTTACAGTAAGAAGTCAAAATAGTGGTTTTGTGAAATCTCTGAACATTTCAGTCAAAATCAGTGTAATAATGGGTAACAGCCTTGTAATGCTGACCATTTCGACTGTAATACGTTCGATCTTTTCTGGGTGACCCATTATTGTGGCCTTGTGTCAAACTAAGTTGTATATATAAATACTGAAGCAGAATATACTTGATATTTACTAAGTTTAGCTTATATAGCTGTTTTGATGTATTTTCCCCTCCCTGCAATGTATACAATCTGACTGACATACTTCATGCTTAAAATTTCAACAACATGCCATCAGTGTTTCCTTGGCCTATTGGTAAGTCATCAGGTTGCTACGGTCCGCGTCGGAGATGAAATCGCGGCAGTTCTACCTATTTTATATATCGGTTTCCTTTAGCGTAACAGAAAACAAACAAATAAATAAAAACACTGGTAATTATTATAGTAGGAGGATTCTTACCGTATCGATGGGTGTTATTTCTTCAGTTATGCAAGATCCTTCCCCAGATGTGACCTTTGGTATGTCTAGTAATTTCAGGAGCGGGTTTCCATTTTTATCATAACTAGGCCATTGAATGGTCAGTTCACTTGTGGAAATATCACTGTCTCCTCTGTTTCGCACCTAGAACATTAAATTTTTAAAAAACACATATTTAAAGCAGTCTTTCAACAAGTTCACCACTGTTGATTCCTAATTTCCGTGCGTAAAATGGAGATAACTCATGTAAGCCTTAAAATTAATTAAGGAGTAAATACAAAAATTATATTGTTATTGCTTTATATAAACTAAATTGTTAAATTCTTTTTATTTGTGCACCATTTTTTCTCATCGAGTAGGCAAGTGTGTGAAATGTTAAAGGTTTGTATGGACATAAAGTTGTTTTTATTTATTTTATTTATATATAGTTTTTTGTTCCTTGTTTATTAAGAGCCAATTTAACAAGCACATTACCTCATAAAGATGTTCTACTACGGGTCCTATACTGAGAATGGTGTTATTGTACATGTACTTCTCCCGAATTTCGTCCCCTTGACTGGAGTTATAGATGATCTGATCAGGCGTTGATTTTCTAAAAGGAATAAAAACAAAAGAAGGTCATATTTTGGGATATTTAGGCAGCCGTGGGCGGAGGTCACAGATTTGACTCTCACAGGTGTTGACAGGATATCGACAACAACAAAGTTATACCGGAAACAGAGACATCGGAGATCCAGGAGTCATAAACAGGATATTGACCCTGACTGCAGATGGCGGGCTGGAAAATTAGCGTGGGCGTTCGAACTCGATAAAAGCGACAGAGAGACACAGGAGAGAGGCAGAGAGACACAGGAGAGAGACAGGCTGGGGCCAGTTCCCCTGTTGGGAACGGTCTGTCGGCTCTCATTATCTCCCTCTCCTACTCTTCATTCTCCGCCACGACACAATGTATGTTATGAAATATATCCTCATATTTTTATAAACAAGTTTCAAGTCTTCCTTTTTCTCCAAGTTCAGGATTTTCCCCCCGCGGACCAAGATGGCTATATAACAATATAAAGGTTACTGTAGTGCAAAGCAAATATTTTTCATGAATTTCTTTTTAAATTTAATCTTAATAAACTGTTTCTCATACCGTATATATCGGTATATAAGACAGACAGACTAAATTTTTTTTTAATTATGCAAATATTACACTGCGTCCAATGCGCTGGTATTATGACTAGGGGGCCATCAACCGAAGCTCGATATAGACAGTTACGTGGCTTGCAGTGAGCGGTAATCCTCCATTCGTCTTATATTCTGGCATATACGGTATGTATCATGGATTCTGATAAGTAAAACACTTCTAGATGACACAAAGTTCTGTCTTGCAGACTTCTCGTCAAATTTCTACTGTAAATTACAACATACAAAGCAACATTTTAAGCTTGAACAATCTCTCCGAAATCAGAGGTCAATCTATACCAGTCATTCTCAACGGGGGGTAATATCGTTCCCAAGGGGGCGAAGTTGAGCTGAAGGGGCGATATGCTAAACAAATAACCAAAAAGGTGCGATAGAGAAAAAAGGTTGAGAAACCCTGATCTATATACTGGGTAAATAGTCTGAACATTTGCCACATTGTGGTAAAAACTGGAACAGCCATCTTAAAACCTGCGGCATCAACTCCAGCAGAAAGAAATAATAGTGCGATAGAGTGTTTGTTTAACCACTTGGGAACGCGATATTTTTGTGAAACATCATATTGGCGAAATATGTCGTCCGGCGCACTGGAACAATCATTGCTTTCAATGCCTTCATGTAGGGCGTTGTCAACTTAGCAGTTTTAGAGCTAGCATGTAGTACCATGTACTGCGTTTGTTCTTCAACGTCAGGAACGTCCTCTTTTTTTAATGTTCAGATATAGCAACTCTATTGCAGAGTCAAGAGAAAATTCTAGAAAGTAAAGTCTACTCACCCGAGTATAATGACATCGGCAGCTGCTTTGACTGGAATACTTATGTCATCAAAATTATTATTTGTATCACTAAACAATTCAGAATTGGAACTGAAAAGAGAAAGGGAGACATTTTTCAAATACTAACAGAATGTCTTGAATGACATATTGGTGCTAGTATAGTATGGAGTCTACCATTAAGTGTACGTTTTACAGTTTGCTAGTAAATATAATGTTCTACTTAGAGCTACCAGTTTGTTAAACAATGAGCTCAGTTCGGTTTGAACAGCTGTTTCTTTGAGGAATATTGATGTAGAAATTGAAAGAAAACAAGGCTGAAGTAATAACATGAATATCAATTCATTTTAAGAAGAAACAATACAAGACTAAGTAATACACACAAGTTGTTAGTAGCGTTCAAAGGTTGTTTGAAAGTTCTGTTGTATCGATTGAAGAAAGTGTAGTAAAGACAAAAATAGACTGGATCATGTATGGCGAGAAACAATTATTAAATAAATGTGTGTATGTATTTGAGACAGTATGTTGTGTGAGTGTAGGGATTAGCAGCCAGTAGGCATGTTCATTTCGTTAGGGGAAGGAATGTTTATGTTGGTAGGGCGCGCATATTTCGGTAAACAGCATACTACAGCCGCACCGAAAATCCACACTCAGTTATTCAACGATGGCTTTTTGGTAAAAAAAACAACTTAAAATTCAAATGCAATTCATCGACCCAAAGTAGTGTAATAAAAATGGATAATAAAATGGATGGATATGCTTATATCAAGGGCAGTAACTCATTTATTTTCAACAGAGTTATCTCTCTTGCTTATTTTCTCAGCAGTGGCGAAGAGCGCGAAATTCGAAATGGAACTTCATTTCTGATTAAACGCAATAGCAGGCGCGGATCCTGGTCGGGTAAAGCACAATTCATTTTTTCTTTTCAAATCTAGATAAAGAAATTGTTTGAATAAAAACCATAATATTCCCAAGTAATCATTATTTTGTTTTTCATCTAATATAAGTAAGATGTCTTCCGTTTTATTCTTTATAATCTGTATTTATTTATTTGTTCTGTGGTAAATTTCTTTGGTTATTTTTTTTTTAAATTTTACTCTTTTGTCAATCCTATTGCTAAAAAGCAACGACTCAAACGTAAGTGTTGGGGGGAAGTTAAATTCTTTTTCTGCTTGGATGTGTTATGAAGAAAAATAACCATTAAACTTGGTAGTCTTCGCAGATAAGTTAGGCTACCGGCAAATTTTCATAATGGCAGGTTTCTGATACCCGCCACAGTCGGTGAAAATTCGAAGTCATCAAAACAGGTCAAATAATATATCGTTGGAATCAGCATTTAGTCAGGGGAAAATGCCGGATCTCATTACTTTCTTGTTTCTGATGCTTGACATTTATTTTATTTTTCACGTATTTTAGTTTTAAAATATTTTTTCCATTTGGCCACCACCGGTTAAAAATCCTGAATCCGACCGTATATTGGTGTTATTGTTTAAAAACTTTTAGTTGGATAGGCACAATCTTGGAAATAAAATTTGGATTGAATTTACTTGTTTTTGCTCTCATGACTCATCCAAGAACTTACCTATTAAGATATATGTGGAATTTCAAGACATCCTCAGATCCATCAACATATTTTGGTGAGAATTTCATCACCAGAGAGACCTGGTAAAAAGGAAAGAAAAGTCAATGTTGATTCAGTTAAAGCGAATCTCACACATACACCCCACCCATGACCTGGTTAAAACATTCTGATAGATAGATAGATAGATAGATAGATAGATAGATAGATAGATAGATAGATAGATAGATAGATACGGACAAACAGAAGATTCCTTTCTGTTGTGATTAATGTGAGGTGAAGAATAATGTTGCATCAAATAAGGAAGAACAACTCACCTTTTGTCGTTTCTGTAGAGGATTTCCCAGTTCGCAAATCACCGAACTGTCGTTGTCTGTCTTCACAGCGTCGCAACCAATTAGGTTTTTCTAAAAACAGAACAGAAAGAAAAACAAAATTCAAGACACAAAAATCAAACAATTATGCTGCAATCAGGTTATGTCAAATCACATTAGATTGGTTGAATAATAATGACGTCCCTCCATTTTGAACTAGATAGATAGATAGATAGATAGATAGATAGATAGATAGATAGATATACTTTGCAGTTAATGGGTTAACCGCAAAAGGATTGTAACACTTTAAGTGGATCCTAACTGACATTCGCTCGGCACAGAAAAATATATATTCTTATCAATCAGCTCGAATAGTACAATGGGTAGTAAGTCTGCCTCACACACAGAAGGTCTCGGGTTCAATTCCCAGTATGAGCGAAGACTTTGGAAAACTCTTCATTAGGACAAATTTCCCTAAGCAGCTAATTGAGTACTCTAAGCTGTGTGATAAGGGTGGAGGTATCCCTTTGGTGGACTTGCATCCTGCCATGGGGTGGTCATAAAAACCTGTAGGAATAAAGTCCTGGTCTCAACTTGCAAGGATCACTAAGCTGACGCATGCAACAGAAACGGGGACTTCGGCACCGACCTCAATAATTAAGAGATCGTTTGCATTCTTTATCCTTTTGACCTGACGTGTATATTTGTTATGTATTGTCGATATTAACCCTTTAATTGCGACAGGTGATGAACAGTATTAGTTATATATTGCAAGATAAAATCCTTTTTTCATTGCAAGATAACTCATTGCAAGTTATCCATTGCAAGATATACAAAAAACCTGACTCACAGGATAGGCTAAAATTGTTAGGATTAACATCGTTAGCAAATAGGAGAGATCGGGGAGACTTAATAGAAATGTTTAAGATTATGTGTGGTTTAGAAGTAGTAAACCCTGATGTATTTTTACTAGAAGGGAGTACAAGGGACTGAAAGGCTACACATATACGGTAGAAGCAAATAGAGGTAGATAGAATATCAGAAAATTCTTTTTTAGCAATAGAGTAGTAGGACTTTGAATAGATTACCGGAACATGTTGTGCTATCAACAGATGTAAATGATTTTAAGAAGAACTATGATGTTTATTACACCACCGCAAAGGTCTAAGGCCCTAGATATTGTGTAAATATGATTGTTATGATGTGTGCTTGTATATACAAATTATATACCTTTTTTTTTCACACTAAAATAAAATGTTAAAAGATAGAACTGAGTTGCCATCAATCACAATAAAAGGTAAATTTTATTGTGTTAGCCATAGAACTGTAATGATGGATATTACCGTCATTTGCTGTTAATGGGTTAAATGACAACAGCAAAAGGATTGTAACACTTTAAGTGGATCCTAACTGACATTCGATCGGCACCGAAAAATATATATTCTTACCAGTCAGTTTTCGCAGCGCCAAGCCCTTTTTGTGATCCACTTTACCGGTACATAAATATGACTCCGAACTCAAAACCTTTAATCATTCATTTATTAACTGAACCCAATTTAGTTGTAAGTTCTTCGTCACTCTACAGGCAGTGAGTTAACAACATAGATGGGAAATAAAGAATCTAGGCGAGACTCGCATCCACTTTGTCCTGGGAAGCGTGACTATGTACGCCAACTGCTCAACCAATTGAGCTACTAGAACTCTCACTGGTTGATAATGCTTCATCTGATAAAAAATAGATCATATATCGAGATATTAGCAGAATAGGAAAAGAATTCGGACTGACCGCTTTTACATCTTGTACTTTGACGTAATTCACACCGTTGGGCAGTTTGACCACCAACTGTGCTTCAAAGGCGTCTTCTTTCAGATTGTCAATTTTGATCATCATTTGCAGGTTTCTACGTTCACCAACAATATGCTGTGAAGAATGTCTGAAAGAGGAAAAGGGACAAGATTACTTCAGTTTTAATAGACAAAATCTGAACTTGAATAAACAAAAAATGCGGGGAAAAATGTTTTGTGGAAAAGCCGCACTCAAAAAGGATTCATTAAATATTAGTTTGTTTCATTAAAATGTTGTTGTTTCTGCTGTTGTTCTTGTCGTCACTATTATATCGGCGTAATCTTGATGGGCCGATTCTTCTTGTATATATTTGCGTCCTTGTAACAAAGAACTTCTGGTTACTTGAACCGTAACTCCAGTTCCCAAATATGTCGCTCACGAACGATTTGTGTTTTCACTGGCACCTCTGTTCACAGTGGCTACGAACCCTAGGTTCTACTCCAAACGCGACTTCCCGAATCAAAACTGGTAGGAGGTGACGTCACAGTAGTAGTAAGAGTAAGACATTGGGTCTTGTTAAGCTTTTGTGACAAAACAAGTCGTCGTGTTACTACAACTCTATTGAATGACAAAATAAATCGAGAACATAATTATAGAATAATTAATCGTAGTAAATATTAGCCTTAACATTGGGAACATGAAAACAATTATTACATCGTTAATATTTAGACATTTCTATTGAAACTAAAGCAAATCTTATATATACTTATATAATGAACAGTGTGATTTTTATCTGATTCTGTCCGTAACAATGGACTTTTCCACTTTTTGAAATAATGGATTCTTCCACTGAAACGAGTTCAATAGTTTATTTTCTTTTTTTCTAAAAACAATCAACTCATAGAAATTCAAATATATCCGTGAAGATTTTCGTGGAGATTAACTGGTATTAACTATTACATATAAAATGAATAACACTCCTTTCCAAAATTGATGTACATTTTAGTAACACAATAGCAATTTACTTACTCGGGTACTTGGAGTACAAGGTCAGGTATACAGATATTGTCAAGCCCACAGTCTTTCAAAACTTGAGCCTGTTAAAAAAAGAAAAGAAAAACAGTAAATATTCTGTGTCATTTCCTTTCGTCCATTAAAACAAGATGAAAATTGAACCTGTGCTTCTTTAACTATTTCAGTGTCTTTCACCTTCGAGTCTTTATCACAAAATTTCATTTATCTGTCATTAAATGTATGTTTTTTTAAATCATTATTTTCTTATTCTCCATTGAGTATAATTTCAATCAGTTTGTATCATTAGCAAAAATCATAAATGAACTCAAATTAACTTGAATTGTACTTAAAAAATATCAAAAGCATAATGTTGTTCTGCATTTTCGTGATTATGTTCAACCAGAATGAACCTGGATTCTTTATGCATTTGCAAAAAAAAATGGAGTGATTACTCTAAAATTAGAATTTAATAGAACCCCTTGACAAATGTTACAGACAAAGGATAAAGCCAATTACGCGGCATACTATATAGGTAGGTGTTTGACTTACCTCGGTTCGAACTGTGGTTTCAATATATTTGTCCAGAATCGGTTTTAGATGTCTTTTTCTGCGGTTGTGGGTTTTTTCTGGCAGTTTAAATTTCATGCCAACACCGATTGGTGTCAGTTTGTCACGGATCTTTTCCTGGAGGAGGGGGGAAAAGAAGGAAAGATCAGTTGAAAGTCGACTTACAGTCTCTACAGATAGATTTACACTTGCCATTTTGGACTGGACTTTTCATTTAATTCAGAGGTGAATATTGATCACATAGATCGACCATTGTACGGCGAAAATTTCAGATCAAAATTCATCTAATAACTGTGTCAGGCAAAGCACTTGGTCATCCAGTCTCGTAAATTAACAACCAAGCGATGCCAAGCTTGTCTGTAGTCGGTCAACTTTGCATTTCAATTATGTGAAATCTTTTGCCATATCGAAAGTTGTCTATTATTACCGTCATTGGGCAAATATAGACTTTAGCGTCATTAATGCGCATAGAAGTAGAACTGCGAGTGGCCTAATGGTTAGAAGCACAGAAAATGGAATCGCCGAACCGAGTTCAAGCTCTTGCTAAGACAGTTTATGTTCACTTTGCACTAATGGCTTTGTGAGAAGCGTGAATATACCCCCCCCCCGCCCCCGTTATGGGTAAAAAGCAGAGAAGAGGGCAGACTGGGCTCTTCAGCCTTGGTTGGCAACCGGTCTAAGAGATGGACAACTCTGAATTCAAACTGGGAAAGCCCAACCACTCGCTCAGCGTCGTGAGAGGAGGGAAACGGATAGAGTAGGTAAAGTGTATCCGAAATGTACGGTTGACGGGGATATGGTGAAGCTTCGACAGGTCTAGCAAGCTGGAAGCGCGTTATAATAAATGTCTCAAGTAAAATAAAAAAGAATAAAAACAGACGGACGAAATAACGCGACTGCCAAGTACAAGTGCGAGATTTAAAACAATTGTTTTATGACAGAATGATACAAATAACTATTTTTAGCCATTTCAAAATATGGAAAATTTAAATTCCAGCAAGAAAAACAATAAAATTTAAATTAGAAAGCACCCAAAAAGAGCATGCCTCTGTCAACGCCATACACTAACTAAAACTGACTGAAGATCAGTTCATGTATAGCTACGATGCAGGGGAGGTAATTGTGTAAGTTTCGATATTCCATATTTCGGACCATGGTCTCAATATATGAAAAATATTTCTCAATCGAAAAAACATCCCTGAATCCGCTCTAAAGTTTAAGCACTTCTTCCTTACTCTATGGCCCACCCTTCCACAAATTTAATTGATAATTTTTGGAGATATTGTGTGGACAACAGACAAACATGAATGATT
>VCCN01005116.1:243707-257905 GCA_006491835.1 Architeuthis dux | reverse complement strand
TGTTTAGATGGATTTAGGTTTTACTCATAATTAGATCTTATAAGTTCGAATCGTATGAACATGAATTTATTTTCCTTCCATGTTTCCTTCTATTGTCATTCTTTTCATGCTTGATCGTATTTTTGCTTGTGCCCTATGTGATTATTGTGTCCTATGTAGTTATTTCCAGAAAAAGAAAGTAAATGTTAACTTACCATCAATATCGTCTCCAGTGAACTCCCCATGAGCACTTGAGTATCCTGCAACGAAAGAAAGTCGGATTGTGACAATAAGCACGATATAAAACACCAATTTCTTCTCATTTGGCCTTGTGCCACACTAAGTTGCGCTTAGCGAATATCACAAAAACAAACAATTTCCCTGGCTGGCCTTGTGGCTGAAGTAGTTGTGTATTTCACTCGGGTGCCATTAGTCAGTGTTTAAGCCTAGATAAAAGCCAGGATGTTGAATGCTGATTTTCAAGGCAGGCAGCTTGATTTTGAAAATAGGTGCATCTTAATCTTCAAACTCCAATTTCTTTCTGTTGGCCCTGTGCCATACAAGATTAATCTGAGCAATCATTAACTCGTTCGCAATACAGATTCCCTTGCTTTATGCCAAGCGGTGAGCCATTATAGAGGCAGCGTGCACCCTCTGCCTTCTCTCTTACACCCAAGTCCCCTATACCTCCCACCACTCCAAGCCCCGCGGACTCAGACTAACATACCATCATCACCTTTTGGGAGGTCTGGGAATGCTCAAATTGTTTCCCATATAAATTAATGGTAATTGCTTCTTCCCTTTTAGTGGAGCCGCTTAGCTGAAACTTTCAAGCCAATTGTGCATTTTGTGATAAAAGCATCAAATTTGGTACACTTATAGGCAAATTATAGGCAATTCCCTAAAACCTTCTATGGTGAATAAATTCAACTAATTATGTTCTCAATATCATATTATATTCATTGATGATAGCAAAATTGATCTAAAAACAGTTGCCACTGGCTGCCATTTTGAAATGGCTGCCATGAGCGACATATTGAAAATTCATGATGGCACCATATACAAATCTTTTTGGAATGCCTTTGGCTATAATTGTACCAAATTTCATGCTTTTATCACAAAATGCGCAATTATTAGGCTAAGAGGCCCCACTATTTACGCTATTTCGGCTTACGAATGTTGTTTTTTTTTTCATTAGAACACCTTACTTCCGAATAGCGGAGGAAAACCTGTAAAGGAAACAACACAAGAACTAAACATTCTAAACGTCTGCATGAAACTTGTCAGGAGAGGCGGCAGGTGCAACATGAAACCTGACTCCATCCAACTGTGGATTCCTTATTTTCTGCAAATACCTTCTCTTATCTCCAAGAACAGATGCCAGAAAGTAAACAAAGCAGACAGAAATAAACAGTCCCTGATTTGCATAAGTTTCAGATGAGCAGGTTGGCAAGTAAGGGAGAATATGTTTCCAGATTTCCAGACATTTTCAACCAATTTGTCTGAACATTCCAACTTGGTCTCTCTGACAAACCAAAGATAGAAAAACTTCATTATGACACAATTTGCTTCCATCATTGGCCACACTTTCTATTTTTATAATAATGAATGTGTGCGTGTGCCTATTAATGATTTTATGCATGCTTGTGTGTATGCATGTGTATATATTTATAGATTAAAAAAGGACTAAACTATTAAAACTTGTAAATAAATATGATAAATACTTTTGACCCCTTAAAAGTGAAAAGATTTACCTTCACGTTTGACCCCTTTAAAGGAAATAATTTTCCCTTCATTTTTGACCCCTTAAAGTGAAAAAAGTTTACCTTCCCTTTTGACCACTTAAAAGGAGAAAAGGTTTCATTTCATTGTTGACCCCTCAAAGGGGCAAATTTACCTTTCACTTTTGACCCCTATAAGTTTCTTTTTGCCCCCTTCAAGTTTAGCATTATAATTACATTGTAAATAGAGCCCCCCTTTAAAACCATTAAAAACTGTGCTCGAAACCTTTTACTTTAGAACCTTCTTCTGGGTCCATTGAGTATGCATGCCAAATTTGGTTGGGCTCCGCCCATGTTTAGTTGATTTCTATAGCGTGACAGACAAACAGACAGACAGACAGACACCTCTCACTTATATATACAGTTCTGTGTATATGTATTTGTATGGGTATATATCATGACGAACAGGACTCGTATAATAAAACCAAGACATGATTTTGATACACTCTCTCTCCAAAATTGTTATCTAACCCTAAAAGCATTCTCCTTGACATCCACCATTGATTTTCTGATCTATAAAGATGCAACAGAATGGAAAAAAACATGTCCCAAATTGTGAAATTTGAGAGCAGCCAATGCCTGGCTATTTTATCAGCTGCAAAGCGAGAATAATTCTATTATTTGAAAGATAAAAATCATTATTTTCGCATCCATCTTGTCTACTGACGATCACAAGGAACTAAAGCCAATGGTAATTGTGTCTGCAATTTGAGTCAATATATGCGTTGCTTTGTTTATTTCTTGCTAAAAATAAATCCGCACTAAACGCATACAGAAATATACGCAGAGCATCAATAAGTCATGGTTAAAAAACTAGTATCACAAACTATCACTGCTTTGTTGAGTTCTGTCCTCACTGGGTGCCTCACTTGTTATCCTATGACAGACTAAGCTAGGTGTACTAAATATCAATATAAACCAAGTTAGATAAAATAAAGAACATATTAATGGCTTTTAACTTCATTATTGTGTTAATATCTTCTGAATACGTTGTATAGTTTTATACTTTTTGGAGCCTTTGTATGACTTTTGGAGCATTTGTATGATGTGTTTAACAACCATCAGTAAGACCAAGGATTACCATTACCTCCAATTTACGACGTGAAAAGTAACATGAACCGTTAGATAAATAGATATGAACAGACTAAAACAGATATAGCGGAATGACCAAAAGGATTGTTATGCGTCTGTCGTAAGATGGTATTAGGAGCATTTAATTTTAACTAACTTCATTCAAAAAGATCGCCTTTAATTGTATTGTGACAGTTGTCATATCAGCGCGTACTTTTATTACAATTGGAAGATTGTATTGTGTCTATTTTCCGGGGGACCTTTATGCCATGAAAATCATCATCCGAAATATTGCCTTTTTGTGAGCTTGAACAACAGTGGGAAGAACCTGTTGGTTCTATGTCAGCGATCAGAGAAGATTAACAGATTTGAGCATTTGAAAATCTTAGCTGACCTTCGATATCTACTGAAATACTGATTGGTCTGAACCAGGGTTGCCACATATATCCGATTTCGGACATCGTGTCCGTTTTTGCCCTGTATGTCTGATTCAAAATTGTCCGTTTTAAGGACCCCAACTTTGATATTTTATATATAAATTTAAATATTGTCGGTTGTTTTTAGATATCGGTTCTAGCTACTTTTAGCTATTTATTTTCATTATTGTGATTATAATCTAGCTACTTTTAGCCACTATTAGCTATTTATTTGAATTATTGTGATAATGATCTAGCTACTTTTAGCCACTATTAGCTAGTTATTTGAATTATTGTGATAATGGCCTAACTACTTTTCATTATGGTGATACTAATCTAGCAACTATTAGCCACTACTAGCTATTTTTAGCCATCATTTTTTTCTGTCCGAATTTGACAGATTTGGAGCAGGGTTGATGAAATTTGTCAGAATTTTGGAACACTCGTGTCCAATTTGAGAAAACTAATCTGGCAACCCTGGACTGAACCAACAACTTTTCTCTCCCTCCTCTTCTCCCCCTCCCTGTTTTTGCACACCCAGTCTCCCCACTCCCACTCGTTTCTTTATCACCTTTTGCTTCTTCTCCCACTACTTTTTTCCTTCTCCCTCCTCTTTCTCTCATCTTCTTTCTTCTCCCCCTCTATTTGCACTCTCAGTCTATTTACACTTAGCATTTCACAGACTCACTCCTCTTCCACCTCTTTCTTTATCACCTATGTTTTTTTCTTATACCTCTTGCTTATTCACCCACTACTTCTTTTCCTTCTCCTTCCTCCCTCCTATTTCTTCTCCCCCTCTATTTGCACTATTTACATTTACCATTTCACAGACGCCCTCCTCTTCCTCCTAGTTTTTCTCCCACTCTTTCCTCTTCTTCTCCTACGCCTTTGCCTCCCCATCTTTCTACTCCCTCTCAACCTATTTACAGTAACCGTTTTCTCGTTTCCACCCTGCCCTTTTCTATAACAAACCATGTTGTCATCTCTGCAGTAATCTATGAGTAATTTGGAAGTTTTCATTTCCTTTACCATAAACACTTGACCTTTCTGGCTTTTCCTATTGTCTTTATACCCCCTCCTCCCCAATTTCTTCTATTTCTTAACCTTCTCTCTCTCTCTCTCTCTCACCCAGTAACCTCTTTCTCTCTCCTCCTCCTCCTCCTCCTCCAACCACAGAGACCTGGAGATTAGAACGGCCTCCTCCCAAAAATGAGACTATGTATTGCCGACAAGGTTAAGAGTTCCTCCCTTCTTGCTAATTCTCTAAGACCTCATCTGATAAAACTTAAGCTCTAAAATCCACATGACTTGAAGAAACCCTTTAAGTAGTTGCAATATTAACAAAAAACGGTTTTCTTACGCCTCTTGTGAGTCAGGGTAAAGTCTGGTTTCGGTTTAACTTTTGGGGTTTTCTATAAACATCTTGGAATAATTATCCCATGTCACTCTTGTTTTTGGTCTATTTTGGAAGAAGTATCGCCCTTCCTAAAGTCATTATGAATGGCTTGCAAGGCGTGAAGAGAATAATCAGCGCTTCTGGGTTGTTTCTTTATAAAGGAATAATTCTTATAAGTTCTTATAAGTTCTTATAAGTTCTTATTCCAATGGAAAATAAATTGAAACGGGATTGTTGTTCAGGTTCAACAAATATTAGGCTTGTTTTTTTTTTGCTTTTTTCAAATTCAATGGAAACAGGCCTAAAAGAGCTAAATCGGCAAATTTCCCTCCGCATACCTGTCAAGTCTCACGCATTTTGCGTGAGACTCACACATTTTGATACGGTCTCACGCATTAATGGAAAATTCTCACACATTTTATAAAAAGTGTAAAATTCTCACGCATTTTATGAAAGGCGAGACATTTTATAAAAAGTATGAATCTTTTGGTTAGTAGTTTTAACCAATTAAACGTGCCCGGAAGTGCTACCGCGGGACTGTGATTTGCTGCGGGCCCCCGTATCTGCCGCACGCCGAAAGGGTCTATTCATTCCATTCGCACACATGCCAGGAGTATCGAAAATCTTTACACTAGCTGTCCGCCAAAGAAAATGAGATTGAATGAATCTATGACTTATGATTCTCACTCATTTTCAACATTGAAACTTGACAGGTATGCTTCCGGTATGTCAGCCCTTCAACCAGTCAGTCAGTCTTTCAGTCAGTAACGGCAATCGGTACTAGATAACAATTAGATTAGGGTGAATATTTGTGTTTTGAACTCCTAAATTATAACAAAAAGAATGTGATTCAGGTAAGGGATTCTATTCAATCTACTTGGAGATTATAGGATGCGACGTACGCCCGAAGAAGGCTAGAGAGTGAACTGGCTGAAATATATTATTGGCATTAAAGTTAGATTTAAACAAGAAAAAAAGAATAACATATAATAACACTATTCTCTCAGCAACGCTTGCATTAATTCCTGACCACTGACAATCCTTTTCTTCCTGATTTTGAATGTATTTCTACAGTAAACATTTTGAACATTGTATTTTAGTGTGAAAAAAAGTATACAATTTGTATATACAAGCACACATCATAACAATCATATTTACACAATACCTAGGGCCTGAAACCGTTTGCGGTGGTGTAATAAACATCATAATTCTCCTTAAAATCATCTGTTATATCTCTTGATAGCACTACATATTTCTATTCCAAAGTCCTACTACTCGAATGCTAAAAAAGAATTTTCTGATATTCAATCTACTTCTATTTGCTTCTACCGTATATGTGTTGCCTCTCAGTCCCTTGTACCCCCTTCTAGTAAAAGATACATCAGGGTTTAATACTTCTAAACCACGCGGTTCTTGAACATTTCTATTAAGTCTCCCCGATCTCTCCTATTTTCTAACGATGTTAATCCTAACTCTTTTAGTCTAGCCTCATAACTCTAATCTTTTTAATTCCGGTACTAACTTAGTTGCACGTCTCTGCAAGTCCCCTGCAATGCATCTACATTATTCATATAATAGCTTTATCATACCTGTCAAGTCTCACGCATTTTACGTAAGACCGTGAGAACGTATCAAAATGTGTGAGTCTCACGCATTTTGCGTGAGACTCACACATTTTGATACGTTCTCACGGTCTTACACATTAATGGAAAATTCTTACACATTTCATAAAAAGTGTAAAAATTCTCACGCATTTTATGAAAGGGGAGAAATTTTATAAAAAGTGAATTTTTATAAAAGTGTGACCCTTTTGGTTAGTGATTAACAATTGTTGGTTGTTTATTTGTATGTATTCAGTATATTTTTACAGAACTTAGGAAATCACATTATTTTGACAGATCACATACAAAACCTTTGAAACACGTTTTAAGTTGGGGCGTGTCCCCCCTCCCCCCTTTCCGGACGGGATTCTCACTCATTTTCAACATTGAAACTTGACAGGCTTTATTCTGTCAGTAATGCTTGCAGTAATTCCTGACGACTAACAATCCTTTTCTTCCTGATTTTCAATACATTTCTGTAGTAAAACCATTAGCAATGCATTTAAATTATGCATATAATAATTCTATTAGTAGTAGGAGTTTTCTTTCGGTCTATTTAAAAGTAGCGGAAAGAGAAGATTCTGGTAAGTTTGGGTTCAGAATGACTTGCTACCCCCCTCCCCCTCTTCTTTCTTCTTCCTGCAAGCAGTAGAAGCAATGGTATCAGGAAGTAACTCGTCTGTGCTGAATGAGGGTCCATAAAGAATGGAGCCTGATAATTCTTCGATGTTGTTGAGGGGGAGCAACGAAGCCATCAACCCAGATCAGTAGTTGATCTGATAAGGGAACTAATAGAATTAAAAATAAACCTTTCAGCTGTGAGTCCGGTAATCAAGCCAGAAACTCAACAAGTTATTTTGCTGCGTGACAGATTTTCATCACACCAGGGCCGATAACACGGTCAGTCGTCAAGGGCGCCAATTGCTATGGGCCCCTGTCGTGTGTCTGAGACAACAGGACCTTCCAAATTCAAGTGGGGAAAATGAATAAATTAAATAGAATAAAAATGGTCAAAACAAAAAAATTCCTGATGTGAAGTAAGATTTTTCAGGAATATCTGACAGTTAAATACTTTCTGTTTATATGAATAAGAGATTTTGTCGAAAAATCCTGGAAACTTTAACATCAACCCTAATAGTTGGAGCTTCCCCCCCCCCTTCACATGTACAAGAAAAGAGAAGATGCGCTCTGCCAAGTTACTCCCCTTGCCCTCTAAGTTACGATTAAAGAGCTAAAGTCCAGCATGGCAACCAATGACTCCGGGTTATATACTACAAACCAGGGTTGACATTTTTGTCATTTTATGGCCAAATTTCACAAATCTGGCCTTTTTGATGAACTTTTTGGTTTGGCCATATTTAAATTTTGGGCCATTTTGACTTTGTTGAAGTAGTATTTTTAATAAATTCTTATTTTTGGTGTGTACTTAAGTAATGCAATGTTTTATAAACAATAATTTTTTTTTTCGTTATACTATTTACTTTCACGTTGTGTCATTGTAAAGTTGCGATAAAGAAAGCAACTGAAAAATTAAAATGAAGTAGTAAGAATTAATGATGATTGACAATACTATAAAAATAAATAAGAAAATGATTGTTTATTTTGGCATTTGAATGTGTTTTTGGCCAGAAATATCAACTATCTGGCAATTGTGCTTCCATTTAGAGAGAAGATAGGCACGGACAAATGACTCAACCAGCTTTCTGTGATAATGCTAAACTGGACCCTTACTTTGTGTCCGTCAGGTGAGCTAAACCGAATCTATGTCTTTTTGTTTAACCATATAAAGTAGACAACTAGCTGAAAACCCACCCGTAGTGCGTGTTTTCAGCTAGTTTAAATTAATTTTTTAAATGTTCATTCTTTGGTGTATAAAATGAAGAGCGCTTCTTAAATGAGTGCCAGATCAAATTCTTTTGCAGTCCAGGTCTGAAAGTCAGGCCAAAAATAAGCAGGCGACTTTCGTTATGATAGCCGAGATATTTTATCTTCCGCAGACGGAGATAAAGGGAGTCTCCTGATATTCATAGAGAAAATTCCTGTCAGGTTTATTTCTCAAGAAGCCAAAACATTTTCTCACAAACAGCCACCATGGGAACCTGGTTTTTCGAAATAAAATAAACGGGGCTTGGTTTTACGACGAACAAGAATTAAAAATACCGAAAAGTACACCAACTCCCCCATTAACGCCGTTTCAATTCTTCTGACTCGAAAATTCCTACAATAAATTAAATTTCTCTACTACGTGTTGCCATGAAAACAAGTAAAATCGGTTTCGCTTAACGTTGTTTCAGTTAAAGACGAGGTTTTCAAGAACCTCACCAGGACATTAATGGGGGTGTTGCTGTATTCCAATTGTTATTTGTATGTTTGTCAATAAAAGACACAAGAAATAGAACGTAGTAACCAGGATGGATGGGAGAAGGGAAACTTATGGTCAATGGAAGGAAAGGAGGAAACATTTGTTTACTCTTGGAGCTCTCATCAAAAAGAAGGTAAAAAGAGATCAAGTAAATGGCCTAAATATCCTGCCATAAGCCGAGGAGACAGGGGGGGGGGCCAGGCACCCACCACCCCAACTTCTTCAAGACCGACCCTCGTAATTCGTGCAGAAATGAAGAGAAAATCGTGGGGGTAGGGTGAGGATAGTCCGGCAGGAAGACAGGAATAAATATAGAGAAAGTTTAAAAAATCGTGACACCTCGCCAGAAGCTTACATTTTGACAATACTTAGATACATATGTTGCAAAATGTCGGCAGCAGGTCTTATCGGAAATGCAAAATACGTATTTTACATGTGTGTGTGTGTATACATACCACAAATACGGCTATTTTTGGCCATTTTTAAAAGACTGATCTAGCGATTCTTAGCCATTTAAATGGTCATAAAATGGCCAACAATGTTTTTAGTGCATTTTGGCGACTTTGACGCTTTTTCGTGGTCGATTTAGCGCGAAAAAGTGAAACATCCCGAAATCTTTGACCTGGCTCCACAACTGCCTGGCACACTTTTGTGGTCTTGTAATTTAAGGAATAAGAAACAAGATTAAATGGGAACAAAATAAAGTTAAAAAATAAGTAGTGCCCTTACGCTGACTACGGCTTCAGTCGTTCCTGCTTGGGCTCCACATTACTACTTACTGATGCCGTTAGCAATATGTGAAATAGACTAAGAGGCGACACTCACTTCACCCTGTACTATTTTACCCATAGCTGGGGGTAGATATGGATTCGTGCCTTTCCCAAGGGCATTAGTGCGAAGTGAACACAAACTGTCTCAGCCAGAATTTGAACCAGGCTCGCCGTGTCCATTCTCCGTGCCGTTACACGCTCGGCCATCCCGCATCTCCCAAAGGAATTAAATAGGAACAAAATAAAGTTCACGAGCAAGTTCAAAATTACAGCAAGCAAATTAAAAAATAGAGCGAGCAAATTAAAAAAAATAGCCGTCGTTTTTAATTTGCTCGCTGTATTTTTTAACTTGCTCGCTGAAAAGGTATAGAAAAGATTAAAACAAATAAGCTTGCCATTATGTAATGGTTAACAAACTAGTCTTAAAGACTATTACAACAGAACGAGATTGATCTTCACTGGGTGCTCCACACTTCTGGCCGTGTCCAGCTAGGATATCTCACTGTAGAGCCGTGGTTAGCAAGCTAAGTCTGCAGACCATTACTACTGGAGTGAGTTCGATTTTCATTAGGCATACAGACCTTTTTTTTATTGTTGTTAGTTTGATCCTCACTGGGTGACCTTATGCCAGACTGAGATAAGTTTAGTGAATACCGTTATGGAGGTGTGGGTGGCCTAATGGTTAGTAGCACGGAAAATCGAGTTCAAACTCTGGCTGAGACAGTTCAGTTCACTTTCTCACTAATGCCCTTGGGAAAGGCATGAATACATCCCCCCCACTAAGATATGGGTGAATAACAGGGCAGACTGTGGCAACCAGTCTAGGAAACGGGCAACTTTGAATTTAAGTCAGGAAAGTCCAACACCTAGAAATGTACGGTTGATGGGGCTCTGGTGAAGCTTCGACGGGCCTAGCAAGCTGGAAGTGGATTATAATAAATTGCTCAAGTAAAATAAAGAAGAATAAAAATGGACAGACGAACTAACGTGACTGTCGACTCTACCTCCCCACGACACCTCGAGTACAAGTCGAAGATTGTTTTAAACACCGTTAACGAACAAGAAATAATAATTCTATAACTTATTCAGACCAGTATTTACTAAGCTTAGCTTAGTCCTGCCAAGTATGGCCAAGTATGGTACAAGGCCAAATATAGGGAAATAGGGTAAAACAAATTGTGTGATGCTAATCTTCCAAATGAGGAGAGCCTGCCTGCCTTGGAAATCAGCATTTAAAATATTGGCTTTTATCCTGACTTGAACACCGACTACTGTTACCAGTGCGAGTTAGGCCACTGTCTAACCTACCAAGCGGAGCCGCTTAAGAATATTTAGGACCACTTGCAAAGTAATGTACTTTGGGTGTGTCTGGGTTTGGCCCGCGGGCCGTAGGGCCGACCTCTGATTTAATACATATAAGAGTCAAGAACTGATTTAAACATATATGTAAACATAGGTTTAAAGAAGGTTATCTATGTCTGCTATTTAATAATATGAATCTTAATTTTTATTCTTCATATTGAATTTCGGATCCCCTAAAATAGTTGTCCCCTGGACAACTGCCCTGTGTGACCATGCGATAAGACGGCCCTGCTACCAAGCAGGCCATAAACTTCTGTAACACAGTACTACTTGTTATATGATACTTGGAAAAGAGATGGGCATCTCCAAGAAATGCTATTTGCCTTCTGAAAAGCGGTAAAGCACACAACTAGCGTGGCACCCCAATAACTTCTAAGTTATAGGATTAACTAAAAACTGAAACATGTGCCTGGTGTAATACAGAATTAAAATACTTATGCTTTTTATAGTTTTTAGGTTAAACATTTCCACGATTATTATTTTACTAGAATATTACCCGTCATTTGACGGTATTTTAATAGGATTATAGGTATATATGTGAATAATTCATTACTCATTGGAAAGTTCAGTTTATAGCAATAGAAAACTAATCCCCCATCAAATTGATCCCCCACTTCATTTACAGAAACTTTAAAAAGAGTCTAAAATCGGCTTTATCTTCTGTTTCTAATACTATTGTATTCAAATATATATTGAGGCTATGTATACAGAATATGAAAGTTGTAGCTGGTTTAAACACTTATATAGGAAAATGAATTTAGCGTGACTAATTTAGCGTTACAAAGCAACAAGCCATAGTGTTTATATAGGTATAGATTACTAGTTTTACTCCATCTCAATATTGTTGCTTTTTGGATGGAGGATTTTCATCATTATTATTTTATTACTAGTTTTACTCTACCTTATTACTGTTGCTCTTTAGATTAAGTATGTTTACTGTTATTATTTCATTACCAATATTACCAATCAGCGCAGAGTGTTGTGATAAAAAGCAACATTAATAAGATGGTGTAAAACCAGTAATAAAATAATAATAGTATGTCAACAGTTTTTTGAAGGGTTATAGTTATGTTTAGTGGTTGATTATCGTAAGCTGTTTGCATTTTTAAAGGACCTCCATTTAGATCTTTTGATCTTTTTCAGTACTGAATATAAATTATTGCCAGATGGCAAATTATCGTTAATATACATATTTCTTTTATTAAATGAGTCAACAGGAATGTATTTTACCATTTTAGGAACTGTATCTTTTTAAAATCATTTGCCTCTTATATTTCAAGGAATACTAGATTAAAGTCAGAACAAGTTACAAGAATAACACAAACTGGAGAAAAAGTAAGAGTTCTTATTTTTCTTTTGCTGGTTTTTGGTTTAACTTTTGCTATTCATGAATCCAATATCATTTTCTTATCTTTTTCATTTCTCTCACTGTCTACAGGTTTTGCAAACATGTTGCTGATCTTAAGCTTTCTTTGAACCACTTCATGACCCAAGCTAATATTACCATTCTCAATAATTCAAAAGTAGGGGATATGTTGCCAAAAATATGAATATGTTGCCGTCCAAAGATGAGTACACCACTACGAAAAATGTTTTTTCGCAACAGAGTCTCAATGCTGTATAGTTCGGTCATAAATGATACATGATAATATCCGTTTTGATTGTGTAATATTTCACTAGAAATAATACAATCCTGCTATGTTTGGTTTAGAAGACAATTAACTTTTTATTAAAAAGTGGTAGGGCTGTACTTATTTATGGGCCATACTATACATACTTTGACAGAGATAGTAATCTTGGTTTCCTGCAATTCTGGGATGAAGTATTTTCATTGTTTCATTGACCGAACGGGTAACGGCACGTACAATGTGTTCATTTCGCTCTAATGTCCTTGGGAAAGGCATGAATCCATGTCTCCCCTTGGCTATGGGTAATGTAGCGCATGGTAAAGTGAGTGATGCCACTAAGTCTGATTCACATATCGCAAACGGGCCGAGCGTGTAGTAATGTGATATGTGGAGCTCAAGTAGGGACGGCTGAAGCCATAGCCAGCGTAAGGGCACTATTTACTTAGATTTGCATTCATGAATCTGTGTGTGTATGTTTTTGTAAGTACTTTCCCAGGAAAGGGGGACCGAGTGTGCCTATGTCATATTACAGATTAAACGTGGGCCTGGTTCTGCCCCCACATCAGATTTTTCTCAGAGAACTTTGTCGCTGGCCTTAAAGATCCTGACCCAATTACCCAACCTCCAACAGATAACAAAAAGAGCCGCTTCATTATATAAGCGTGAGAACAAAGCAAAAGCAATGAAAATCCACTTGTGTTATCCTAATAAGCCCAGTGCCATCACAGATTAAGCCTGAAAGTCAGACCATAGATGCGTTAGTTCGATCTCATGGATTCTTTCAAAAGCCCCTTCCTTTCAAAGCCCCTCCCTTTCAAAGCCCATTCAAAGCACCTTCATTTAACAGCCCTTCCTTTAAAATGTTGTTCCGGTATGTCAGTCAATCAGTGATTCATAGTAGCTAAATGCACCAAAAAGGAGCTAGCTCTAGCCCCAAAAGAGCTAAATCGGCAAATTTCTTTTCAGTATGTCAGCCTGTCAGTCAGAGACGTTTCATAGGTACTAGAGATGCTAGCGCATCTGAAAATATTCAACTTTGTCACCAAATAAGTCAGAGGTCTGTCCGCCATTTTGAATATCCCGAGAGCCGGTTGGCAACCAACCAGGAGCAACCTTACTGCACATTATTGAATGAACACTCTCCCGTGGAGTTATTCAGTCGGAAGTCAGACGCTATTGAGTAAGCTTGTGTTCTGTTTACTGTGTTTTTGGCAAAACATTGCATCGCCCGGGTCTGTCAACAGCCTATCTATCAGTTTTGGCTCCCTGCGACTTCTGAATTTGAAAGGAAGGAGATTTCAGACCGTGGACGAGATTGAGGAGAGCACGAAGAGGCAGCTGATGGCAATCCCGAAAGATGACTTTGGCTACTGTTTTGATAAGTGGAAGGGACACTGGAATGAGTGTATGAGGCCCTAAGGTGAGCTCTTTGAAAGGACAAAGGCACTATTGCCCTGAGTAGGCTATTTTTTCTTTAATATTAAATATCTGGATACTTTCCGGACAGACCTCGTACACATCTTGCAAATGAAAATCTTGATGGCAACAAGGGTGGAATTGGCGAAGATCCAGCCTCACAATGGGGTCAGCAGGAAGTGAGGAAGTGTTGTTTTGGGAATATCAAGCAAGCCGACTCCTTATTTTCCTTTCGTTTTTTTCCATCTCATTCCCAGTGATATTTGTGTTAGTCAGATATATTGTTCTTTTTCATTGACAATTTCGTATACTCCTAACATACCTATCACACTCCTCGGATCAAAACCCATGGGTGTGTGGCAAATCTCTGGCTCAGTCAAGGAGGTATGTTGTCTATACAATTTGGAAGCTCTCTC